>CAJHQP010002594.1:0-82678 GCA_905132765.1 Moricandia arvensis
TAACGACAAAATGTAAGTTCTTGAAGTTCCGAAATCAACAAGACTCATTTCATTAACCTCATTGTGTATATAAAGCACCAAGACTTGTAATCTCCTTCACACCATTTTCTTCTCTCTCTCTCTGACCACAGTACATACACGAAATGGGAGCTTGCGGTTCAAGTGAATCTCGGAGAACAGACGATCAGCGAAGGTAATATTACATCAGACGGACATTACAAGAGTTTTCATCACCAGTGAAGTGTGGCAGATTGCTGCAGAGAATCCACGAGTTTTGTTTTTGTTAACTCAGACGACATGGATTCGACGACTTCCGTATGACGAGTGTGGGCAGCGAGGATCTCCGCCAGGAGAGTTATTGTTTTACCGTTGGCAGGCTGAATATCATAAGAGGCAGAGCAGAATGGTGCTTTGGAGTTAAGCAAGCTCTGGCTGCTTAATTAAAGTGGTTGGAAGTTGGGCCGTGTAAGGTGAAGCGAGAATAGGTATGTGGTGGTGAGTGTATGATTAAGAAGAGTGAAAGAATGGAACCGGCGGAAGAGTCTGGGTTGGGTGGTGGTAAAGGGAGGAGGAAGTTTACGGTGTGAGTTGAGGTTCGATAGCTGAGTAGCCTTAATTTTGTTAGATAATGTGTGCAAATTCTATTAGAGAATTTTGACCCTTATTTTTAAATTTCGAAAACATGTAGCAATCCATTTTTTTTTTTTTTTGTTGTAAAATATATTTATTGTCGATATATTCGCGCCATATAAATGTTAAGTTTGAAGTGAATAAAAATCGTAAATTCAACTCAACTTATAAATCAATCCTTACAACTTCACAACACTCAGAAGCATTTGATTTCTCGATCTCCGTTCTTTCTCGAATTCTCTAACACGAGAATCGCCTAAGTCTTAGCTCTGATGTTATTTTCATGATACTAATTGTTTTCTCAAGTTAAAAAAATACAAATACTTATATGAAGGTAATGTCTGTAATGTCAAAGACTCCTGTTTGTAACTAGAATCTTCTTTCATTACTGTTTTTTTTATTATTAAAGCTTGGATGAAGTTCCCGTTTCCTCTTTGGAGCTTCTTCTTCCTTGACTCCATAATTGTTTTCCTTGTCTCTTCTTCGAGTGTATCACTTGCAAGGGTGTATAATCTCCCGTCTTAAATGAAAGCTTGTCTTAGTTGAAAACAAAGGAAATGTTTCGACGACGAACTGCGTTCTCCAAGGACCTATGAATTGTCATGATCCGGAAGTCCGTTCCAGCTTAAGACATCCTCCAAACCTCCCGTCTCATTGTACCGTGTAGCCAGTATAGCGCGCAGGTTGTACTAACACAGTATCGTGTCACGTCATCCACACATCGGATGGCAGAGGAGACATGATGAGGCAAGCCACAACAGTTTGAAGTGCAAAAATGGAAGAATGGTGAATTTAGATCCTCTGGAAGACGAAAACGATAAGAACCTTCCAATACGCACAAGAATTCATACGGACAAAGATTTGGCCGAAATTCTGGCATAAACCGCCTTCCAACAACTGCCTGTCTATTACGGGTGCAGTACTTCAAGAAAAAACACATTCACTGCATACTCACATGGCCTATGGTTTGTCCGCATTGAACTTATACTTGTTGAGCTTCATAACAAATGTTCCTTCCTTTCGTAATATACATCCCTTTCCTTTCAGCATCGTCATCAATGAATTGTTCCGTAGAACGCTTCTTCATAGAATAAGAACTGGTGGATCCCGCCCGTATGACACTTGAAGTGGAGATTGTTTTTCAATGATAATGTGGAGATGTATTATACCCAGAAAAAACAAAGCTCTGCCAAGGAAAACTGAATGACAAGGATGATAAGACGTGAGAATCTCAAATTTACGACCTAACAACTGTTGCGATCTCAGTCTGGTCCATCCGTCTGTGGAGA
The DNA here is from genome assembly GCA_905132765.1 of Moricandia arvensis. Lineage (NCBI taxonomy): Eukaryota > Viridiplantae > Streptophyta > Magnoliopsida > Brassicales > Brassicaceae > Moricandia > Moricandia arvensis. The sequence goes on from CAJHQP010002594.1 coordinate 1,920, forward strand.
AATGCAGTAGCTGTAAAAGCTTAGTACTGCCTACGAATTTATTTCAGAAAGAATCAGAAAAATTGGTGTCTATCCGAAACAATGGAACTCGGAAACTAATGTAATCGGATTCACTTCTTGGTAATAAACTTCTTAGCAAACGTCGCAGCAGCGAATGGATGCGTGGCCAATGAAAATGAAGCATACTTGGACAAAACAGTACTAAAACCAAAAGATGATGTTTATGCACCCATAAGATGGAAGACTTCATGAAGATCCATTCGAAATATCTTGCCACACGATAAGGAATCAGGTAAGGTGAAGAAGCTGCGGAGAAAGATGAAAGTCTTTGTGTATTTGGCAAAACCTAACTTCCAAAACATACTTCTGCAGATCTCTATCAGACGACCACTCGAAACACAATCTGATATGCTTGAATGTCTTAAATTCCCGAATGGTAATCCATCTTGCCATTATGATACTATTGTAAAATCACTGGTAATGAATGGAGAAGTTTTAGGAATCCTAAACAGCTTTTATACGCATGTTTCCATCAACACGTTGTAACTTTGGGTTTAGAGGTGCTATCTTTGCTTGCTTTAGTAGAGAATTGAATATGTTTATTCGATCGTCCTGTACAAGTCTTGTGCTTGATTACGTAGGTAATTTAATAGCATAAACGCCTCATTAAAACGTCTCAATACGGCTAGTCCATCTGCTGCTTGTTTTCAATTCCAGAATATATAGTGCATGAAAATTAACCAAGAGCACTTAGTAAACATTTTTGGATACTCTAAATTCAACCTCTTCTGCAGTAAAGAGTTCAATTTTTTTTGGGTCGGTACACCAAACTTATGGCAAGATGTAATGCTTCCAATTTGTGTCACTGTCATCATATTACCATCAGTTTCCTTTATAACAGGGTTTTATAATTTTCTTTGGAGTTAACCATCGACTGAAGAATAGGCAATTGGTTTGTGTTCCTGATCAATACCGGCCTAACTAAAGCTTGAAGCTCTGTCTCACAATGAAAGGCTTCTCAACTGTGGTAAACGACAAGACTGGTGGCAGACATCATAGCTTCTTTCAATTGTCAAACGCTGTTGAGCTTTCCGACTCCATTCAAACTTATCCTTATGCAGGGCAATTCAGCTATGGTTTCGCCAAGACTCCATAGCTGCTCCAAATCTCCGATAATGACACAGTAAGCCAAGAATACCCTGAGCTGTTTAATGTTTCGAGGCGAAGTCCACAACTTCATAGGCAGACGTTTAAGAAGGACCGTAGACATGAGATTTACACATCTAGGTTTTATCACTGAGGGAGGTTCTTCATGTTTCTAAGCTTGAACTATGATATGGCCAACTTGAGTGGGAGTATTAAGATAAAGAACAAAGAGAAGAGAGAAGAGCCAAGAGAAGAGAGAAGAAGTGATCTGGTCGAGTATTTTAATCTTATCTACACAACCTCGACCAGAGATGACCTGCTTGGTTTGGCAAGCAAACCGAAGGATGAAACTTGTGAGCAAGTCTTGCTAAAACTAAATCAGTAGATCCTGAATGCTGTCGTGTGGTAGATGTGGCTAGGATGAAGTCCTTGAATCAGTATTAGGCGCTCAGAGAGACGTTGAAATTAAAAGTTCTTAAATAGAAGGATGTGGCAAACAGTGTGTGATCTTGTAGAAGTGATAGACAATCCAGATGATGTACTGCTAGCATACTCGGTGCTGTTAAAAAGGGATATCATGAAAGAGGGTCAGATCAATGTTTCTACTTAAGGAGAGAGAGCTGTTATGAACATTACTTTTCTCATCATATCAAGCAACAAGATATTTAATTTTTTCCCTTTTGTTTATTCTTTTTTTATCTTCGGTTTTGTCTCTATATATTGTGTACTGAAGCAAAAAATAAAATTCAAGAGAATGGTCTCCCATTCTGATTACACATCTCTCTATAAACTTGTCCATGAATCTCTCTTGATTTGTTTTTCAATCAGTTCTTCCATTATTCTTCAATGATTCTTCAACAAATACTTCAATTTCTTCAATTCTACGACATCATAATCTCTTATTCTAACACATAGATCACTTTATCTTTTAATAATTTCATATAGTTTTAAGATCACTGAACTTCAACGACGAACCTGGCACAATTAGCGACCTTTCAACTAATTCTTAATATTAGTAAATAAAATGGTGTGTAAAAGCGTTAATAAGAAGATTTAAGTCTTCAAAAAACATAATCAAACTTTTAATTTCCATGACGAAATTTATCTTTATGGGCTTCCAATGTTTTTAATCTGAAAGAGAGTGCAAAGCTTTTTGGAGATAGTTTTATCTAAGTAAGCGAATATAATAGAATAGGAAGTTTTATTCTTTTATGTAATTTAGTGAATCAATCAGTAGCCTTAAGCGGATAATGTCCACTATGTATATAATAGATAAATATATATGTATAACCTAAATTTTCTTTGTCAGAAACACATACTTTTTATGAAAAAATGTTAAACTATATTTATGAAAAGTTGCTAAATATAATGTGTCGTTTCAAGGCAAGCTAATTCAAACATATGAAGGTGACTTAGAGAGATATGAATAGAGTGCTCGAAGTTTTGTCGTAAGTGGGCGTTTAAAAGAATTAATGTAAAAAATATAGATACGTAAGGCTTATAGAACGGTCAGTGGAACATAAAACTCGTTCATAATTTTTCTCTTTGTGAAGATTCTGAGAGCTGTACATAACTTGATGAATTTCTTAAATATGGACTATTTCAAGATAGAATATACGATAAAAACTCAGTCTGATAAAATTACAGATTAACAAAAAACACTGTGGAGATATTATGATGATTATGCTAATTGAGCGAATGGTCTATTCGCATACGTTCGTAGGCGTGATCAATAACCTGGAGATTATGGGGTTGGATTCATCCATCTAGTCATGCAAACATCCTCTCAAAGACGCGTTATTTTTATTTATGGATAGAAATTTTTTAAATTCGATAAAAATAGTTGATAGTGAAGTGAAGGTTAGTCAACGGTTTTACAAGTCATGTGCTTTCACACGAATTGAGCGCGAAATTTACAAATAGTCGCCTGACTGATCTACAGAATGCATATTCTTCTACATGGCATCACCAAATTTGGAACACCACTGGGAATGAAAAAGGTCTAAGTATATTATGGATGACCAACAAAATAATTTAAATTCAGAGAAAGAAAGTTGAAGAGCTGAATCATAAAATAAGCGTTAATGCAATGCTAAGCACGATGATATAGTAGTCGTATTTCAAATACTTGAAGCTCCCTCAAATACTGGGCTAAGCGAGTTCTCATATGCTGAGGATGTCGTTAGTGTTCGTCAGATAGACAGGACGTACACTGATGTAGCGATAGAAAGATTGTTCTGTTCTTTTTTTAGAAACCAAAAAAGCGAAAATTTTAATGGTGAAAAAGAGTTATGAATCCCAAAATTCGTTTTTATATATATTATATAGGAGTTATACTGACGATGACTAATAACTATGTCAATAAGTCAGATGATATAGGGTGGTAATCGCAAATTATTGGGAATATCGCGCGAGTTGTGTACAGGATGAAGAGGTCTGGTACCATGCAAACGGCCGGCTAGAACAATATCAAGCTGGATAGTATATTCTGAATGCGCCATCTTTGCGTCAGATAATTACGTTGCGACTAGTAGGTACCTTATGATCTCTCGACTATCACAGCTCCTAATGATGTTGCACCGGTGATTACCAGCAAAAGCTGCGTGTAGAGCATTCATAAACACAATGGAGTATTGGCACCTGGTGTAGAGGAGGTAGGTTCAGGCTAGCGGAAAGCTATTGTTAGCAATTCGTCGGCACTCTGAGAAAGCTTTCTAGATGCCGCGCTGTACTGGCGACGAGTGCAGAGTTTTATTTGTACTCAAGAAATTTTGGATATTGGCAAGCACAGATGACTCTGAAATATTGTATGGATCATAGATAGGTTAGCTCTTTGTTATATTTCAATGAATCTTAAATGTCAGTCTTAGGGCACATCTACATTGACTAAGCTCGATGACAGCAGTATGTCTCATTCAAAACATTGATAATGCTGCTAATGCGAAGACAGTGCATACTATTTGTCGGGCTTACTCCTAGAGTCTATAAGTGGATAGATATTACTGTCAAAAGTAGAAATAACTTTAGGTATTATCATGTGGCAGAGCGTTGTAGGTGAGACAAGTCTTACACTAGAGCAATGTTTCTGGAGCACACATCATTATCAAGCTTCTGGCGCTGGTAGATGAGTGATCAATTTTTTACAAGTTGTGTTGTGGGGGGGCGGTGCGTTGATCCAATTTAAGCTTTGCTATTTCGTTCAGCTAGCTGAGTCGTATGACCTCTTAAGCACTTTTTCGTAACCTAACTCAACATGGCTAGGAGAGACAAAAAAGATGGTGCATCTATGACATGTAAATATGTAAGTAAGGCGTACAATCGAGATGATATGGTATAAGGTTACAATATTATCCGCAGAGTAAATGCACAAAATGATGTGGTTTTGTAGGTACCTGCGCATTACTAACTAGGATACTTTGAGTCGAGTGGCACAATTTCAGTTTAATTTCATATCCAGGCTTCCTATCATATTCGACATGGAGTCTGGAGCGAATCGCGGACACACAATTCTATGCCTTCGGGAGAGAGAATGTGATTGGTCGTCGCTTCAGATATAAATCTATACAAGAGAGGTGTAGGTTTTATGCTGATGTGCAGAATTGTGAGCAACAGAGATATACGATGGTACTGCTTTGTGCTATCGTGCTTGATGAAGCCTTCGGGGTTTCTCATTCAGTGTTAATGTAGTGCTGGATGTCAATGTATTGTGTTTACGCTTCGTGATGAGCTGTTAGGACAGTGCGACAGATGTTCGCTGTGGATAGTCGAATGAGAAGCTGATGGAACAGGCTCACTTTTCGCCGGATGGCTCTTAAAATGCAATTCCATCTGAAGTGTGATAAAGCTATAAAGGATTGTCTCTCAAGATCTTGGAGGAGAATATGTCGCCACCGAATGAGAACTCTATGTAAGGTAACATAATTTCACGAATTGGATATATGACAATGGCACGGCATTGAGAATTGACGTGATGGTATATGCGTAGAGGTATTGTGGGTAGCCCTATATATTGTGTCCTGGAGGTACCACAGTCTCGTGGAGTGCTAAGAAGAAGATGCGCAGCTATTAGTTCTGATCGTGTAAATGATATAGGGCAGCGTCTGATTCATAAGCACACAAGATGTGGAGATTGGTTCTATGTAGTCTCACTGTCTTGATGATCTGAAGGAGATAGAGAGAGATAAAATTCTTTTAAGTCTAATGAGACGTAATATTGAGCATTGGGTAGATATAGCCTAACTCGAGAATTCGTTGGCTGAGTAAAGATTGAATGAAAGATTTTGGGGTGCGTGAGTCTGTATATGGTTGCAAGTATGATTCTACTTCCGAGAATATGCGAAAAATCTAGCGCGAGTGCCATAGCACACTTTGTGGTGGAGCAAAAATCCCTGAATCGAGGATGTTAATGGGGCAGGTGGGAGAAATTATATTGTCCAAAAGAAGAAGGACAAATTGGTTCCGTTTGATCCATGAATTTAATCTAGTCTCATAGCAAACAGTTGTGGCGACTGATACTAGTTCCCTGATGTGCAAGTATTTGATTGACAAGAGTTTTTTAATTCGAGCGGTGACTCACAATCAAGTGATGAACCATAGTTGTCTCGAGAGAAGATTCACAGCTGCGTTTAGGGTATCTAGCCTTCTATGCTGGCTTCATCGAAGCCCAAAAACATCACCGACGAGCTAGCCTGGCTAGGGTATGCATGATTGGACTATGCAATGTATTTTTGATAAGATCTCTATATCTCAGTGGAGTGAGAGAGGAGTTATTGATGTCTTGAATTATTAGCAAAGGCCATTTTACTATCACTGGAAATAGACGCATAATGTAATTCCGGATGAATAATGTTTGGGAGGATCCATGGATTCCTACAACTCCGTCGCGGCTAGCTAACAAGTTGCATCGTGGTACACCACGAATGCAATGTCCAATTTCATACATGACACGCCAAAGTGTTGAATGTGGAGTGTTAGAAGAACTTATAGTAAAGAAGAGATTCTTTGATATGAAGTTTGGCCATTATATAGCTGGAGCTATACAAAGAGTGGTGTGTACACCATAAAATTTGGATATTGGGTGGAAAATAATATAGTATGTCAATGTGGTATCTGAGCCCAACATAACAAAGTTACAAGCTCATGCATGAAAAATTAAAGCTTCAAAGAAAATGAGACATTTAATTTGGCGAATGGCATCGGGTTATCTGGTGGTAACAAGTAATGTAACATATCGACTTATGCGATGCGATAAATTTCCCAAGATATGAAGAAGAAGATGAATCTGGCAAACCATGAGATTTTTGAATGTCCACCGCTGCCTGCAACAATGGGCTCTTGCCTATACATCGTCATGTATTGAATCTTCCCTATCTCAAGTGTTTACACCAGTCTGGATTACTTTTTATGGAGAAAGGAAGGCAATAGAAGATCCAGAGTTAGAAAGAGATCCATATCCTTAGATTATCTTGTATCTTTTGCAAAGCCAGAAATGATAAGCTGTTTAGAGGAATAACAAGAGATCCGCTTGAACTCGTTAGATATGTTCCAGAGTGAATGTGAAGCTTGGTTCGACTGCCAACTCAACATCAAGGGCTACAATACCACACCAGGCCTCATGATACACAAGCTTTAGGCTTAACAAAGTATTTGCCTGGTTGATGGAACATAGACAGCGGAGTCACACTATAGTGGGTGTGGATGGGTATACTTTTATTGAACTGGAAATGAACAACTCATGGGGTTGAGAAACAAAGAGAGACGATTCTCTCGTTTCATTCTGAACTAGGGGTTCCCATTTGGGCAATGGAGAATATATCACAATATACTACTTGCCAGCATTTCGGTACATATTGCTAAGACGTGATTTCAATGACCCAACAGCGTTGACAAGTTTTTCGACGGAGTTAACGGAGTTCGCAATCATTCAAGATCAATTTCAAGATTTCAAGATCACTCACATTTTGAGGAATCACAACAAGACAAAATATGCGCTCGCCAAGAACTGCTAGAGCCTTTTTTAGGAATTTTGTTTTCATTGATTGTTCTATCCCAATCCAGATTTTCCAGAGAACCTTTGTCTAAGTGATTGAATAATCTTTTGATGTTAAAAAGAAAGATACCTATTGGAATTTAACTTATAAACACACAAATTTCACATACAATGTGTGTCAAGAACCGGTGGAAGGAGAAATATGATAACAAATTTTATTTCTAGAATGGTGGTGGTGTAGTGAAAATATATGAAAATTTAATTTGACTATTACTAATAATCATACCACTTATTTTTAAAATAATATAATGCTTTCAAAACGCTAATAAAATATAGTTTTTAAAGTTAATGTCATTATATTACTTTACTTAGTTGCTAGTACACATTGAAACAGTTAGCTAAGTGTTTGCAGTACATACAAGCTTTAAATTTAACTGATTAAATGGTCTCAATCTATTTAGATTAAACTGAAACGACTTATGACTATTATATCGATTTGGATCACTTATAGCCTCTTAAATCAATTTTTATAAATAAAATTAATATTTATAAATGATTTCCGTTTAAATGCCTTCAAATTAATTTTATAATAATCCTAGTCGAGCCACACTACTTTTCATAATCTAAATCACTAAAGGACCAATTAATGTTAGTAAATTATTTTAATGTATATTATTATATTATAAAGCTTAAACATATCAATGGAAATTTTGGTTTATGTTCTGAATTATAATATCTAACTAAATTAAAAGGAATAACTAAGCTAAAATAAATCATATATGACAAAACTGAACACATTATGGAAGCGATTGGATGAGTTGTATCTTAATTTTTTTGATGTAGTTGTATGTAGTGTAACTATAATAACTAAATGAGAATAGGATTAAAAAAGCAAAGATATTTTTACATCAAATATTTTTGCTTTATAAAACAAAAGCTTATTTAACTATTTTATATAATTTTGGCTTTAGCTTTAAAAACTACATCTAAATTATGATTGGTAATTTATAGAAAATTAAAGCTAAAATCCCTTGCTACGTTCAACCAATCACCTTCTATATCAATTATTCTTGATTATTTTCAATGATTATTTGGTTTCTTTTTTCCAATTTAAAATCCAAAAAGATTAAAATAATATGTTTTTATCTAGTCCGAAATATAAAAAAAAATAAGGGTTTTTTCAAAACCAACCTAAATATTCAAGTCAAACTTAAAAAGAGCCATTTTTGTAGTTACTATTCAATCAATGAATTTTTAATGATATCTCTAGGTTTTTAATTATTTTACAAATTTGTCATTATTATTTATTTATTTATTAATTTCGAAATATACAAAAAAACAAATACACCTAAACATTTCTTCTTAATTACAACTATGTCATCATCATCAATATTTTCAACCACCATGAACCACCATTTTTGATCTCTTAAAGCTCTAGAATTGAATTTTCAACCACTTTTTCTCATTCTAAACAAGCAAATTTCATTTCTCTCATTTTCTTTACATTTCCATCTAAAAATCTCTCTTAACCTTCATTTTCATAATCACAAACTTCATAATTTCGTATTTCTTCACTTATGAATCGTCAAAATTGCTTTCTTTTGCGTCATTATTGAGTTTGGACGGTTGAAAAGCTGGAAACAGCTTCACACGTCAAAGGTACTATTTACATGGGTTTATGTTGCTTCTCGCAGAGTCTGTGTCGCGATATAGATTGTGTTTTATATGTCTACGCCTATGTGTAGACGTACAATGCATCTATTTGTCAAGCACATGTCAGTTTTGCAATTGACTAACTGATTTTTTTGTAACGTAACTTTCTCTAACAGTCGACCGATCGTTACTTTGACAACACAATATGTAGACCTACAAAGACGACTACGCAAAAGTGTTAGTTTTGCATTTGACTGACTTTTGACTTTTCGATAAACAGACTTCATGTAAGTCTACGAATATAGACTGCTGAGAAGTTACTTAAGGTTGGTTTTACATTTGACCAAAACTTCTGACTGCGTAAATAGGTTAGTTTTGTGTTGACTAACATGTTTTTATATTATATATAAAAATGTACGACTTCATATACAGTCTCTCTCTCCTGAAAAAAAGAAGCGTGAGTCTATTTTTTATTTTGGACAATTGTAAAACTGAACTCATCAGATTTGAGAGTAGACGCTCTTGCGAAGTCTGCAAAGCTATAGACGTTCATTATCATCTATCCCCTAAAAAGTCAAACATAGTCAATTGCAAACTAACGCTTGATTAAAAAAACATGTAGAATCCTGAAAGTCAATCTGGAGAATTCTCGTGCAATAGTGAAACTAACATTCCTCAAAGTGTGGTCGACTGAAAAGGAGTCTACTTATATAAATCACAACATTTTTTCAACTATAAAAGTAACCGTAAAATGGTCAATTGCAAAACTAACTAAAGAGTAGACTACTCTTATCGTCTATTGATGTTAACTTAAAGAAAGTCTACCTACTTATATGACTGAACATGGAGTCTATCCTGAAATATACACTTAAATTAAATTGTTGTGTATTATGCATAAATTTTTCATGATTTTTTCGTTTGAAAGTGTGTAATAGTTAATACCGATGGGTTTTGAGTGATTTTGAATAGAAAAACGTTGTAATTATGAAAGTATAATACTTTGATTTGCTATATTGCTAGGTAACAACTGTAGACGTATTAGTAAGTCTACATTAATGTTCCAGTGCAAACAACCGGGTCACACTCGTCCAACTGTCCAGGTTAAACCAGTGTTTGTCTTACTGTTTTGGATGTTGTCTTATGTCTTATCTCTTAGTTTTGAACTTATCAACGTGTTAGTCTTCTTTAACAGAAAGTAGACTTATTTTAAGTTCTTATAAAGCAGACTATATGTAGTCTTTGGATTGTATTGTAGTTGTACTTTTGGTTGAATATGAGTTAAAATCTCTAAAAGAATAGTACTTAACTGATACAAAGGATGATATTTTGATAGATAGTCCAGTAGCAGATTGTAAAAGTCTTATGTAAAGAAGACTAAATACTTAGTCTGCTGCAAGCAAATTACACAGTTTGTTAAACATAAGTCTGGTACAAAGCATGCTACAACAGTTTGTTACTCACATACATACAATATAGGTACAAAAGATACTATGCCAACCTACATATATCTTATGAGGAGTCACCAAAAAAACTTCACACTTTCCTCCATTCTACCAAAATTGGATTGCAACTTAGTCATAGACACCCAGATGCTTGCAGTCGACTTTCTCTTGTTGCTTTATGCTGTCTCATCAAATATCTGAGTCGCCATCTGAGTCCTGATTCTCTGGATGTTCTTATCCACAGATCATGAGGTGGAATGTCATGCCAAGTGCATGACATTCTATATACTTCAAGCATACACTCCATAGTCACCACTTTGTTTGTTTTGTGGTACCCAGATGCCGAGACCCGCTCATGTTGAAATCAACTGTGTCAACTCCTCTCCTCACGCGAGATAACATATGCAGCATGTACGGCACCATGTGTGCAAGAGGCTTCACGGTCTTAGATATTTCTTCATCTTAGTGTAAGCACATCACTATCCCAAATTCACTATGGTCTCTCGGATTGTATCAATAAGCTACTAATGATTCTTCTTGACAAATCATGTGCATATATATCATCAATCTCCACCGCCCATGTTTATCTGATCTTCAATATGCTGGTTCCTCGCAGTTGTAGTAGTTCAAGGCCAGGAGGCAGTAGTTTACTCGAGTGTCAAGAAAATTGATTTGTAATTACATTGAAATCTAACTAATAAAAAGTGATTAATAACTCTTGTCTCTGTTGCTTCTAAATTAAAAATTAATAGTAGTTCAAGACCCAGGAGGCAGTAGTTTACCTGAGCCGTCAGGATTGCAGGAGAGTCCGAAACTCTGAGTATTTTGATGTCCAGACTTGAGTAAACACAACATCCAGGAAGCAAATTCTGTATGACCTAAAACATTCCGGGTGCTTTGTGTATTGAGTTTTAAGAGTTAATTCCCAGCATCCATTTGCTGTATTTAAAAAATTAGAAACTTCTGCATCAGAGAGGTTTACTACATCAAAGGAAAGTCTGCATGTGAGAGAAGTCTACATACGTGTCACTCACCATTCCTTAGGAGTAGTAATGTGTAGAACAAAAACTTGAAGAGCACGCACCTTCTGTCGCCATTGCTGTCATAACCAAATCAAAAAATAAAACACTACCAAGTCTTCTATAGCAAGAGAAGTTATATAAAGGTTGGATGACTTACGGGTCAATTACAGCAATCAATAAGACATGTAAGCTTTTGGGCTCAACAACATCAAATGGGTTATATCCTAGCTCGCTTGGCGTGTTAGGTATGATAACCTTTGATGTGCTGTTTCCAGCAAAAGGAGATTGTGAATTGCCGCAAGCTACGTTGCATGTCACTCTTAGCACGGGACCAATGCTAGCCGCTCTCAGTTTACTAACTTGTTTCAGTTTCTCGCAGAGCATAATCAATGTGTGATTGTTCTTTGTCTAATATAACAAAATTTACACCTCATTCTCATCTCACTCTGCATTTGTTTTCAATAGAAAGAACACATAAATAACAACCATTAATAGAAATGCATCTTTTTTACATATGGTACCAAAAAAGAGAACAGTCAAATGCACAATTTTTCAAATAAACAAGCTAATATTCCAAGGTTCCAAACAAAAAAACACATAAAAGGTCCATCGTTCCAATTGAAATGCAGACAATTATTTTTTTTCACTGGTTTTGTGTCTCTTTTTGGAGTGAGTGGTTTGGTACTAACCCAGTGGCTTGGGAGCCTTTAGCTTTGGCTCTTGTTGTCATTCTGGTGGGTTGGAGCATTGCTTCCTCAGCTTTGCTTTCTTCCAGCTCTGTCCTCCTCATCTTTGTTTCCATCAGAATTGTCTCCACCAGAATTGATATGCCTCAGGTACAACAGCAACATGAACAGCTTTGGTGTGGTTTCTCCTTCCGGCCTTCACTCACAATCCTTCTCTACAGCCCCCATCTTCGCAGTAAGGCCTCAATCATGCGGAAATGTATCTTCAGAGTGTCCCCGCATCTGTGAAGCCCTTAACCATTTAGAGGTCAGGCCAGTTAGCCAATGACCTATTTCTGCTTTCAAGGTCTCCATATCCCAGGCAGGGTCTTACGAGCTTCTAACGTGATTCCCGCTCAGACTCAGTGGAAGAGATGTTGCATGATTCTTGCTTCGCACCATCTGACGCAGACTCTGTCTTCATCGTATGGATCTCCACTTCACATTTGTCATAGTGATAGTTCTGAAAGAGGCAGTGAGCTTGTTCCCACACCAGCCTGAAGACAACATGTTCACTCATGTTATCACCCTTTTATCTCCAGATCATCATCAGAGTACTTCCTGTCACAATAAAGTTGTTAACTCTAGTCTGCAAAATAAGAATATTAAGTTAGTATAAACTCACTTAAATACAATCATAATACACTACATAAACATACAAAGCATACTGTTTCAGATGTTTTCTCCTTGGTAATTCTCTTGCTCTGCAACTGAGAAGGCAAGTAGAGGTGGGGTCGGGAACTTTCTTAGGTTCAGCGAACCCAGCTGCAAATTGCGGGAGACACTTTAGACCAGACTTGAAGAACCTGGATGAAGCCTTCAATAGCATACTCCTTTCAACTTGCAACCTTCACTGAGTCATCAATAATTTAAACGTAACTCTTCCCCACGGGTAATCTTCAAAATAATCTAGATCCATCACTAACCTAGCCAGGCTAGCTCGTGTGGAGTGTTGAGGTTTTTGGTGCTTCGATGAAGCCAGCATAGAAGGCTAGATACCCTAACGCAGCTGATCTTCTCGAGACAATGTTCAGCACTTTTGACACGCAAAAGTTAATTCATCAATACTTGGCCCCCGGTCGATATGCACTCCCAGCCGCCCCCAAATGCTTTCATGTCATCTGTTACCTCAGCCAACGAATTCCTCGAGATTCTTCACATACTCACAGTCCAGGGCTAGTTATCTCTTCAAATTCAAGAAGAGAAAACCGCACTGGTTGAACACCTGCAAGACTCCACAACTCATACTTCTTCTTGCACTCGAGCTGAAAACACAATAATATAGTGCACCAGCTCGAAGCCCATCGAAATCCAATTCGTGGAACTTCAAGAACACTCTCAAATCTCGAGTTCTTGAGCTCCTCCCATTCCTTTTCGTCGAGTGCATTTTTAAGAGCAAGGAAGAGCTTGCTGTCATCACTATCGACAGGGAACCTGTCCCGTCTAAAAGCATTGCTTACTACAGTGATGACAGCAAGCTCTTCCCTGGGCTTCACAGATGCAAGGACACTCTGAAGACACATTCCTGCCATGATTGAGGGCCTTACTGTGAAGATGGGAGCTGTAGAAAAGATTGTGCATGAAGGATGGAAGGAAGACCACACCAAAGTTGGTTCATCTGCTGATGTACCTAAGGCATACAATTATGATGGAGACAATTCTGATGGAGAGAAGCTGAGGAGGACAGAGCTGAAGAAAGCAAAGCTGAGGAAGCAACACCCCAACCCACCAGAATGACAACAAGAGCCAAAGCTAAAGGTGCCCAAGCCACTGGGTTAGTACCAAACCCTCTCAGATATACAATTCATTGCAGATTTCATCGCTTTGGAGCTAGGAGGAGCCGATGTGATGCTAGGCATTCAATGGCTGCGCACACTTGGCAAGTGTGAAGTCGATTGGGATAAGCACGAGCTAAGCTTTTGTTATCATGGATGTGTATAACATTAATGGGCGAACCGGATTTACACAAGTCCAAGTTATCTTTTCGCACATTATCATCCACAACTCCATTTAAGAAGCAAGGAGTTGAGCTTTTGGCTTGGTAATCACCAGGTGCAACAGCAGTTAGGAGCATCAGTATCTGTGGAAGTGAGAAAGGTACTGGAGCGTTTTCCTACAGTCTTTGCACGACCAATGGGATTACCACCTCTGCGTGGAAGAGAGAACTCCATTACACTAAAAACAGAAACTGAGGCAATCAGTGTACGTCCTTATCGCGACCCTCAAGCGCATAAGACGGCCATGACTTTCGTGGTTAAGGAGATGCTCGATGCGGGTATTATCAGACCGAGTACTAGTCCTTTCTCAATTCCGGTCCATTTGGTCAAGAAGAAAGATGGTTCATGGCACTTTTGTATTGCTTATCGAGCACTAAACCGTGCCACGGTACTCAAAAAAATACCTTATACCTATGATTGACCAGGTTCTCGATGAACTTCATAGTTCCACAGTTTTTTGTAATTGGATTTGAGAGTTGGTTATCACCAAATCCGAATGCAAGAAGAAGACATCAAGAAGACAGCTTTCAGAACTCAAGATGGACATTATGAGTTTTTGTTCATGCCTTTTGGCCTGACCAATGCTCCAGCTACATTTCAGGCCTAATGAATGATTTCTTTCGTCCGTATTTGAGGATCTTCGTGCTAGTTTTCTTTGATGATATCCTTTTGTACAGCAAGAGTATGGATGAGCATGTACATCATCTGGATGTTGTCTTATCACTTCTACAAGATCACACACTGTTTGCACACTTGAAGAAATTTTATTTTGGTCAGCAATAAGTGGATTTATCTTGGCCACATTATCACAGCTTCAGGAGTGTCTACGGATCCTTCTAAGACGTCTGCTATGAAGTTGTGGACTTCGCCTCGAAACATTAAACAGCTCAGGGGTTTTCTTGGCTTGACTGGTCATTATCGGAGATTTGTGAGAGGCTATGGAGTCTTGCGAAAACCATTAACTGAATTGCTGCATAAGGATAAAGTTTGAATGGAGTTCGGAAGCTCAACAAGCGTTTGACAAATTGAAAGAAGCTATGATGTCTGCACCAGTCTTGTCGTTACCACAGTTTGAGAAGCCTTTCATTGTTGAGACAGATGCTTCAAGCTTTAGGTTAGGCGCGGTATTGATGCAGGAACACAAACCAATTGCTTTCTTCAGTCATGGTTAACTCCAAGAGAAAATTATAAACCTGTTTATGAAAGAGAACTGATGGTAGTAGTGATGACAGTGAACAAATGGAAGCATTACATGCTTGGCCATAAGTTTGTGGTGCATACCGACCAAAAAAAATTGAACTCTTTACTGGAGCAGAAGGAGGTGAATTTAGAGTATCAAAAATGGTTTACTAAGTTGCTTTGGTTAATTTTCATATCATCTATAATTCTGGAATTGAAAACAGGCAGCAGATGGACTGAGCCGTATTGAGACTGTTAATGAGGCGTTGTTAGTGGCTATTAAATTACCTACAGTAATCAAGCTACAAGACTTGTATCAGGGGATCGATCGAGATAAACATATTCAATCTCTACTAAAGCAAGCAAAAGATGGAGCACCTCTGAACCCAAAGTACAACGTTGTTGATGGGAAACTATGGTATAAGAAGTGTTAGTGATTCCTAAAACTTCTCAGTTCATACCAGTGATTTTACAATAGTATCATGATGGCAAGATGGGTGACCATTCGGGAATTTTAAAGACATTCAAGCATATTCAGTTGATGTTTCAGTGGGATGGTCTGTATAGAGATGTGCAGAAGTATGTTTTGGAATGTTAGGTTTGCCAAATACACAAGACTTCCACTCTTTCTCCTGCAGGGCTTCTTCAGCCTTTACCTATTCCTTATGCGGTGTGGCAAGATATTTCGATGGATTTCATTGAAGTCCTTCCATCTTATGGGGGTCATAACATCATCTTTGTGGTGGTAGATCGTTTGTCCAAGTATGCTCATTTCATTGGCCTACGTCATCCATTCTCTGCTGCGGACGTTGCTAAGAAGTTTATACAAGAAGTGATCCGTTTACATAGGTTTCCGAGTTCCATTGTGTCGGATAGGGACACAATTTTTCTGAGTTCTTTCTGGAAATAATGTTCCGTATGGCAGGTACTAAGCTTTTTTACAGTACTGCATTTCATCCACAGACGGATGGACAGACTGAGATTCGCAACAGTGGCTTAGGGTCGTATTTGAGATGCTTCACGTCTAGTCATCCTTGTCAGTGGTTCAGGTTTTCGCTTGGGCAGAGCTCTGGTATAATACATCTCACCATTATTCATTGAAAACATCTCCTTCAAGGTGTTATACGGGCGGGATCCACCAGTCTTATTGCGTTATGAAGAAGGTTCTACGAACAATTTCGAGTTGGAGGAGATGTTGAAGGAAAGGGATGGTATATTACGAGAAGTGAAGGAACATTTGTTGAAGGCTCAACAAGTTATGAAGTTCAATGCGGACAACCATAGGCGCGATGTTGAGTATGCAGTGGGAATGTGTTTTTTCTTGAAGTTGCACCCGTATAGACAGCAGTTGGTGGTGTGAAGGGCCGGTATGCCAGAAGTTATCGGCCAATTCTTTGGTCCGTATGAGATTCTTGTGCGTATTGGGAAGGCTTCTTATCGTTTTCGTCTTCCAGAGGAGTCTAAGATTCACCATGTCTTCCATTTTTTGCAGCTCAAACATGTTGTGGGCTTGCCTCATCAGTGTCTCCTCTGCCTCCGATGTGTGATGACTTGCACGAGGTGTTAGTACAACCTGCGGCTATACTGGCTACACGTTACAATGAGACGGGAGGTTTGGAGTTGATGGTTAAGTGGGAAGGACTTCCGGATCATGACAATTCTTAGGTCTTGGAGAAGGAGTTTCGTCGAACATTTCCTTTGTTTTCACTTAAGGACAAGCTTCATGTTGAAGAGGGGGAGGGTATTGATACACCCTTGCAAGTGTACACTCGAAGAAGAGACAAGGAAAACAGATTATGGAGTCAAGGGAAGAAGAAGTTCACAAAGAGGAAACGGGAACTTCATCACAAGTTTGAATAAAAGTAAATGAAAGAAGATTCTAGTTCAAACAGAGTCTTTGACAGTTACAGACTTTACCTTTCATATAAGTTTTGTATTTTTTTACTTGGAGAAAGATCCAATTAGTGATCAGAAAATAACAATAGAGTCTAGAGACTTAGGCGATTCTCGTGTTGAGAATTCGTGAGGGAAGAATCGAGATCGAGAAATCAAGATTGCTTCTTGAGTGGTTGTTGAAGGTTGTAAGGATTGATTTATAAAGTTGAGTTTGGAATTTACGATTTTTATTCATCTTCAAACTTAACATTTAATGGGCGAATATTTATCGGCAAAAAATATATTTACAACAATAAAAAAGAAAAATGGATGTACATGTTTTGAAATTAAAAATAAGGGTCAAATTCTCTAATTAGAATTTGCACATTATCTAACCAAATTAAGGCTACTCAGCTATCGAACTCAACTCCACCGTAAACTTCCTCCTCCCTTTACCACCACCACCACAGACTCTTCCGCCGGTGCCATTTCTTTTCACTCTCTTAAATCTACACTCACCACCACATACCTTTCTCGCTTCACCTTCACGGCCGCAACTCCAACCACTTTTATTAAGCGCAGAGCTTGCTTTAACTGCCAAAGCAGCCATTTGCTCTGCTCTTAATGGATGATTCAGCCATGCCAACGGTAAAACGAAGTAAAGCTCTCCTGGCCGGAGATCCTCGCTGCCACGACTGCTATAACGGAGTCGTCGAAAGTCCATGTCGTCTGAGTTACAAACAAAACTCCGTGGGATTCTTCTGCAGAATCTGCCACACTTCACTGGTGATGAGAACTCTTGTAATGATCCGTCTGGTAATATTACCTTCGCTGTGTCTGTTCTCCGAGATTCACTTGAACCGCAAGCTCCCATTTCGTGTATGTTTGACTTGTGGGTCAGAGAGAGAGAGAGAGAGAGAGATTGTGTTTTGAAGGAGATACAAGTCTTGTGGTGCTTTATATACACAATGAGTTAATGAAATGGAGTCTTGTGATTCGGAAACTTCAAGAAACGTTACATTTTTGTCGTTTAGTGCTCAAAATCAGACAGGACAGCTCACATAATCTTATTGTCGAATCATTTTACAAGAGTACCCCTCTCATGAAACCCCCTAGGAAACTGTATTGAAGTGGAATTGAGTCGTGATGAAGAGAAAAATATGAGGCTATTTTTGGAAGATAGTAAAAGAAACGTGGGGAAGAAGGAAAGAAGAAAGTAGCAAAAAGTCCAAGGAATGTAGACAAAATCAGAGCAAGTAGAGAAGGCGTAGTTGGCCAGACGTTTATTCTCCGGCGGATGAGGTGCATTGAAGCTCGGTTTATGTAGCATCAGGTGAAGGCAACATAGAATTAAAGCAGTTTCACAAAAGAAAACAAAAACATAGAATTAAAGCATGGGTGGTGCTCATCTGAGTCGAGTCAGGTCAGCTCAGGTTCCATTTAGATTTATTCGATTTCGTGGGTCATCTAGCGAGAGATTCGGGTCTTTTAACTCTGTACGTGCTTCACATTAATTGTTTTATCTGATTCTCGTATGAACGTGCATCTAAATGTAATTCAGCTTGTATATTATTGAGTGTCTCTATATAATAATACGGTCCACAATGGGGTGCGCAGAATTAATTGCTACTCACTAGTACTTGTTACTTGTTTGTACTTGGTTCATAAATTAAATAATTATATTAACTAAGTCGTTAATTTCATGTAAGTTTAAGACAAATATCAAATATTAAAAATAATTAATTATGTGCCGCTTTTCGTTTTTTAGTTTATATCTTTAAACTATGATAAAATAATTTGTTTCTACAATAAATAGATTAAATAAAATGGTAAATATATAGAAACATTTTATTTTATATAGAGAATGTGTATAAAAACATTTTCATTCCCTTTTAATATTATCTCATATCGATTTTAAATATATGAAAATAAAAAGAAAATTTCAAAAGAAAAGAATTACTTGGGGTTTAGAATTTTAACTAATTTAGTTTTATAATTTAAATTAATGTAAAATTTAAGTACCTATAATAATAAATAATTATCCAATAATTATCAAATAACTATAAATAATTAACAAGTAATTTGTATGTAGTTCAAAAGTAACAAATAGTATAATAGAGAAAGTATCTTCCAAATACATTATATTTTAGTAAATAAGTAAAATTACAAGTATTCATTTATAGCAAACTAAAGATAAATCTATGTTTCTATTACTCGAAAAAATCAAGTCAAATTCTAAGTATAATAAAAAATAGAAAATATTTTATTTGTGTCCATCCACAAAGGTATATTTTGTGTTGTTATAAACTATAACCTAAGAACTATCCCAACATAGAGTCCTCTAATGAAATCAATAATTAAATAAAATTCTAAAACAAAAAATTAGAAAGTATTAAAAAAATAAATATATAACAATTTGGTGATTATTTTTTTCGCATTAGTTTATATTTATTTTGTAAAATATCTAACTCTCAACCGACTTTGCTCTACTATATAAAGAGCATAGGTGATTGAGACAGATTAATAAGAAGATCAACTTTTAACTTTCATCCTCTCATACTCTTGTTACTTCCAATCATCTCTCCCTCTCACCATTTAAATTACATATATATTATTATAAGAAACATTTACAGAAACATAAATATATTTGTACTTAACAATAAATATACAACACTTATACCAAACGAAGTTATACTAGTGAGTTATCATGTCGAATTTGAAAAAGCTCAAAATAAATGTCCTTGATATTACGGGAAATAACTATATGACTTGGGCAGTGAGTGCAAAGATGCACCTGAGAGGAACCAGGTTTTTGGAAACCATCGATAGTTCGAAAACGGTGTCAGATGAGAAAAAGGCTAAAGACATGATATTTTTATGACACCATATACATGATGGTTAAAGGATGAATATATTACGAAAAAGGATCCTGCGGACCTCTAGCAGTCTGTAAAAGAGAGGTTCGATCACTAGAAATATGTGGTCTTACCAAAGCTAAACACGAGTGGATCCATCTCCGGTTCCAGGACTTCAAAAGTGTAAGTGAATATAATTCTGCGATGTTTGGAATTGCATCTAGGATGATGTTATGTGGAGAGAAAATAAGTGATTATGATATGATCGAGAAAACTCTCTCCACGTTCCATCTTGGAAATGTAGTCCTGCAACAACAATACCAGGAAAATGGGTATACCCGTTACTCGGAGTTGATGCAAGTTCTCCTAGTAGCAGAGTAAAATAATCAACTCGTGACTTTAAACCATCATGCTTGTCCCACTGGATCTGCTCCATTCCCCGAAGCGAATATTGCATCATCAAGTTATGATAATTGGAGAGGACGAGGACGTGGACATGGTCGTAACCGTTATCATGGTCGTGGAAGAGGACGAGGATGAAGATTCCGTCCATATGATGAAAGAAATAATAAGGACTTCCACGAAATAAAAGGGTCCGGGATGATAAAAAGCAAACAAAAAGGTTTGCTACAGATCCGGTATGAAAGGTCATTGGGTACGTGGTTGTCGTACGTCAAAACACTTAGTCGATCTGTATAGAGAATCCTAAAAAGCGAAAGAGAAAATAAGAGAAACAAACTTCATCTCTGATGAATCCTGAACCATCCTTTCATGGTTTAAATGATGATACTCATCTCGACGTATCAGGCTTTCTGGTTGGTCCAGAAATATCGATGAGTGATATAAATCAATGTGATATAAGTTTATTGTATTATAGTATCTATATCTTTTGTTTTAAGATATATGCTTGTTGTAATGTTTAATATTAATACTTACGTCTTATGAATATTTTTAAATTTAGAAAGAATGCCAGAATTTGACTTTGGATGGAGATATGTGTTTGGCAGATAGTGCGTCAACGGACACGATAATTAAAAATAAGAAATATTTCTATAGTCTTAAAATAAGAGATTACGCTGGAAGCGTAAGTACAATATCTGGTAGTGCAAAGATTATTAATGACTCTGGTAGAGTAAGTTTTCAATGCCACGGGGAACGAAATTTGAAATAAGTGATGCATTATATTCCCCTAAGTCTAATAGAAACTTGTTAAGTTTTAAGGATATCCGGAGAAATGGATATCGTATTGAGACTATGAGAAAAGATGCCATTGAATATCTTTGCATTAAGTGCGAAAGGAAACATATATTGGAAGAGTTAAAAATGTCGTCCTTTGGACTATATTGTACAAAAATAAACATGACTGAGTCTTATGCCACAGTAAACATGAAGTTTACTAATACGTTTAAATCTGGCATGAGAGACTAGGACATCCCGGTTTCATTCATGATGAGAAAAATAGTGCAAAATTCAAATGGTCATTCGTTGGAAAACGAGAGAATTTTGCAAACGGGCGAGTTTACATGTAATGCATGTTCTCAAGGAAAACTTACAACTCGGCCATCACCAGCAAAAGTTAGCAATGAATCACCAATTGATTTTAGAAAGAATACATGGTGATATATGTGGGCCGATCCACCCATCGTGCGAGCCTTTTAAGTATTTCATGGTATTGCTTGACGCATCTAGTAGATGTTCAAATGTCTATCTTTGAGGACAAGAAATACGACTTTCGCAAAGTTCATTGCTCAAATCATAAACTTGAGAACGCAGTTCTAGAGTATGCCATAAAGAAAGTAAGGTTGATAATGCTGGTGAATTTACATCACATGCCTTTAATGATTATTGTATGTCAGTGGGGATTGATGTGGAGCATCCAGCTCCCCATGTTCATACACAAAATGGCATGGCCGAGTCATTGATAAAACGGTTGCAGTTGATTGCAAGATCGTTGGTATTGAAGAAAAAACTCCCAACTTCAGTATGGGGTCATGTTATTTGCATGCGGCTGCAC
Source organism: Moricandia arvensis (assembly GCA_905132765.1). NCBI lineage: Eukaryota > Viridiplantae > Streptophyta > Magnoliopsida > Brassicales > Brassicaceae > Moricandia > Moricandia arvensis. Next base: position 23,817 of record CAJHQP010002594.1, read on the forward strand.
TGCTTTGGCTGAGACCGAGTGCAAATAATAAGTACTCCCCATTACATTTGTCATTTGGGAAAGAGCCAAGTACATCTCATCTCCGTGTCTTTGGGTGTGCGGTCTATGTTCCGATAGCTCCACCACAAAGAACAAAAAAGGGGTCCACAGAGGAGATTGGGGATATAAGTGGGTTATACGTCACCAAGTATAATATGGTATCTTGAACCGGTAACTGGTGATATGTTTACAGTACAGTTTTCCGATTGTCATTTTAATGAGGAAAAAAATTCAGCGTTAGGGGGAAAAATTAGAGAAATTCCTAAAGAGATTACCTAGTGTACACCGTCGTTGTTACACCTTGACCTCCTACAAATCAAAGAGAGCTGGAAGTTCAGAAAATTGTACACTTGCATAATTTGGCAAACCAGTTACCCGATACGTTCACAGATATGAGAAGGATGACGAAATCATATATACCCGTTGAAATGTTCCATCAAGATTTGTTGTTCCTGAAGGACAAACTGATGGAAACACAATGAATGAACCTAGGGTTCAGTTAAAGAGGGGGATACAAACGGTTTCTAAAGATAAAAATCCGTAAGAAAAGAAATTGGTTGAGCAAAGGGAAAGGTTCTAGAAGAACCTGATACTGAAAATGTTTGAAAGAAGGCATAAGTGAAAATGTTTAAGAAGAACCAAATAAAGATAAGAATCCAGATGCGAGGAGGGAACAGAAAAGTATGAGATTTCCATCAACTGCGCCCAAGATGAAAAGTTATGGATCAGAAATAAGATAAAAGATGTTGATGGAACGTTCTCCTTTTCTGTGTCCAAAGAAAATATATCACGAAAGTGATGATCCATATCAAAGGTCCATATTTGAATGTATGAAAAGACATGATTGGGAGGAGTGGAAGAAGGCCATACAAACTGAGTTACTCTTCCTAAATAAAAGGAACGACTTTGGACCAATAGTCATAAAGCCTGAGAATATAATCTTGTTGGGTACAAGTGGGTATTTGTGAGAAAAGTAAATGAAAAGAATGAAATAACACGATATAAAGCCCGATTAGTTGCCTAAAGTTTTTCTCAAAGACCGGAAATTGATATTGAGGAAACTTATTCCCCGGTAATGGATGCAATTATGTTTAGATTTTTGATGAGCCTAACGACATCAAAAAATCTTGAATTGCATCTTATAGATGTCGTGACTGCATATTTATATGGATCATTAGATAGTGATATATACATGAAACTCCCTGAAGGATTGGAAATGCCAAAAGCATTGAAAGCAAATCTAGGGAGATTTTTTCGGTCAAGTTACAGCTATCACTTTACGGACTAAAGCAATCTGGACGCATGTGGTATTATCGCTTAAGTGAATATCTATTGAGAAAGGATATGTGAATAATTCGATATGTCCATTGGTTTTTGTAAAGAAATCGTCATCTGGCTTTGTGATCATTGATGTATATGTTGATGACCTGAACATTATTGGAACTCAAAAGGAGATTGATGATGCACAAGCTCATATGAAAGAAGAGTTCGAAATGAAAGATCTCGGCAAGACAAAATTTTGTTTTGGGCTCCAGATTGAGCATCTCCGAGAAGGAATATTTGTGCATCAATCAATTATACGAAAAGGTTATTGAGACGCTTTTATATGGACCAAGCGAATCCTTTGAGTACTCCAATGGTAAATAGATCTCTCGATGTAGAGAAAGATCCTTTTAGACCTTGTGAAGATAACGAGGAAGTACTCGGTTCTGAAGTACCTTATATGAGCGCTGCCGGTGGGCTTTTATATCTTGCAAACTGTACAATGCCTGATATTGATTTTGCTACTAAACTACTTGCAAGATATAGTTCTTCTCCTACTAGTAGGCATTGGAATTGAATAAAGCATATATTATGTTACCTCCAAGGTACAATTGACCTTGGGCTAATCTATGTTAGAAAACCTAAGTTTGGTATGGTTGGTTTGCAGATACAAGATACTTATCAGATCCTCATGAAGCTTGATCGCAAACTGGCTATATTTTTACTGTTGGTGGAACCGCGATCTCTTGGCGTTCCCAGAAACAAACTCTGGTTACAACTTTGTCAAATCATGCAGAGACTACCGCACTTCACGAAGCATGTCGAGAATGTGTATGGCTCAGGTCAATGAGTCAACACATACAAGAAGCAAGTGGAATAAGCTGGCAAGAAAAAACCGACAAAAATATTTGAAGATAACTCGGCTTGTGTCGCCCAACTCAAAGAAGGCTATATCAAAAGCGACAGAACAAAGCACATTCCTTCAAGATTTTTCTCATACATACGAGAGCTCGAGAAAAATCAAGAGTGGACATCGAGTATAGGTCATGCGACAATGTAGCTGATTTGTTCACAAAGGCTCTTCCCACTACAACGTTCCGAAAACACATCTACGGTATCGGAATGCGGCATTATTGTTCATTATTCTCAGAAGGAGATTACGTTATTTTACTCTTTTTCCTTGTCATTGCTTTTATCCTTTCAAGTTTTTCCATGACTAGGTTTTTAGGCAGTCTGTAATACAAAAAGAATAATCAAAGGAAAATATTAGAAAATAAATATATAAAATTTGGTGATTATCCTTTTAGCATTAGTTTAATATGTATTTTGTAATTCTCTAACTCTTAATCGATTTTGCTCTACTATATAAAGAGCATAAATGATTGAGACAAATTAGTAAGATCAACTTTTAACTTTCATCCTCTCATACTCTCGCTACTTCCCATCATCTCTTTCACCCATATGAATTATATATATTATTATAAAAAACATTTACAGAAACATAAATATATTTGTATTTAACAATAAATATACAACAGAAAGAGTATAAGAAAAAGTTTTCGTACGAAGACAAATAAGAACCTTAATAAAAACTCTTTCTTACACTTGTCAAACTATGAGTAGCTCAAATATTTAATTTATCTTTAAATTAATTAGTTTAACAAAATTAATTAAATAATAATATTTATTATTAAGATTCTTCTTTAGAAAACCCAGCCGATAAAGTTACCCTAACTACAATTTTATATTATTAAAGTTTGATTTGGATCGCTTGGTTGAGGAAATCACTTTCCGTTGGACTAAACAAAAGAATTGTTTTGTAGTATTTAAAGTAGGATAGATGTGTAACCAAACACAATATAAAAATCCACATGCTTCAATTATATGAAGTTATGAATCTAATAATTTAAATGTTTGCTAATATGAACTTCTATTATTTCCTACTACATAGTATATATTTCTTCCCCAAAAGAACTATATTTAAGTTAAATCAAAAAGAGTTTGATCTTTTGTCTTGGTAAGGATCACCACGTATCCGCCGAACTGTATTTCTTAGTTAATGCGTCTAATAATTGAAAGATAATAAAAGCGATTTTGTTCGATTTCTCCCTACTTTTTGGATATGATGAAGAACTAGTCCGAATTCACAATAAGAACATACAACAATCATTGTTTTTGTTTGTATAATTATTAAATGTAACAGAATCTGGCTGACCATTACTTGTGGCGTTATATAAGGGAAAATATAACGTTTGATAAACTGGCATGCATGCTTCCTCTATGATTATTCACATAGATCCATTGTGTTGTGTACATGTAATAGTAGAAATATGGGAAGAATGTTGTTGATCTACTCAATGCCGTTCCGAAAAATATATGTTTTAAAGAAATTATTTCAAAATATATTTTTTTTTATATATTTTCATACTTTATTTAAAGATAAATTTTAAATTCAAAATAATTGTATCTATTGATATTAGCATGGATTAAAAATTGTGGAAAATAGTTTATTACAAAAAACAATGTAGTGACAATCAAAAATATATATAATATGTGTGTTGTGATCTTTTCAGAAAGGAGAGATTAATATTTATCAAAACAAAAAAAAAGTTTAATGATAGACTTCCTCTGTTCAAATAATGTATGTTTTATAGTTTTCACACATATTGAAAAAATGTTAATAAATATATTATTTTTTTGTGAAAATGTTATTTCCATTATTTTTAGCTAACTAAAATTTATAAAAACGATTAATGTCTGCGAAATTTACAATCTACCAATATTATATGCTTTAAAAATATAAAATTTGTATTTTGTAAAAACATAGATTATTTTAAAATATAGAGCGAGAGAGTACTATAGTAGTTTAAACTTAGTTATATACGTCGTGTTAGTACTTATCTGGTTTATATATAAAAATTTGACTGAATAATTAACAATTATTTATCTATATTATTATTTACAAAATGATTTTTGTATTCATGCTATTTCAGGTTAAAAGTTACACTTATTAATGTTGTTGTTAACCTTAAGAATATTTAGATTTGATGATATATATTTTAGAAAAATTAATGAATAATCTTCTACAAAATTATGTTTGCCATCAATATTTTTTACATAATAATAAAAATTATTTTTGACAACAATATTATTATATGTTAATGATAGATATATTCAAAAATTATTTTACAATTATACATAATTTCTTAATAATATAACATATAGATTAAGTTACATATGCTACTATTTGTATAGTATTACAACAAATACTCTACTCTATTAAAATAAGTTAATATTTTTATCTACTATTGACAAGTGCATTTGGACGCATTAATTAATAACATAACAAATAACCTAAATCTCCTCTTATATCGTAATGATACTTTCCTAATAAAAAAGCACTATAAATCTAAACAGTTACGTTCTTCATAAAAGCAAACATAATTCAATATTATTATTCTTATTAAACCGATGCCAGCAAAACCAGTGCGGATGTAAATTAGGAACCTAGGGGGACGTGCACACTATTACTTAAAATAAATATATATATTAAACTAAATATAATTAGACATATTATTATATTATATATTTTTTTTTATCCCAACATCAAAATATAAAGTTTAGATATTTTAAGAAGTTCAATAAAAAACTCAAAGAAAATAATTAAGAAAGTGCTCATAAAAGTTCGCGACCATATAAATTTTTATATACTACGCTCTTTTTCCATTATGTATGCACTTCACTTTCTTAATTAGCAGCAAGAAAAATCAAACAAGGACTGACAAAAATTGTGCTAACAAGTTCAAAAGAGAAGACAGTGATCGGAAAGTATAAGCATCTAAATTCGAAAATTCTTGACTTGTGTGATTTAAGGAATAAGAGATCGTGTAGAACTTAGAAACTAAAGTCTTTTTCTAACTTTTTTTTCACCAATAAAAATTCAATGAAACCTATTTCTAAGCCTAAAAGAAAATTTACCTTTATGTCTGAAAATTTTGAAATAGATGTTTTGTCTTCATCTCAAATAAATGATCAGTTTTTGAATATTGTGTTATTTGTTTTGTTGAAAAAAAATATTTGAGAAAGTACACAAATGAAGTAGTAAATGAAAAGATTCCAACGTATGAATCTCGTAGGATAAATTTATAAGTGATTTTTTTATGTTGTGAATATTTATTTAAATAAGTTTAGTTTAGAGGATTTTGTGATCCCATTTAATAATAGTTCTCTACGTCAGCCACTGATCAAAACTAACATTCACTTCGGCATTATTAGTATCTTTAACTGATGCCTAACGAGATATATAACGTTAATACACAAAATCTTTTTTTTGTATGCTAATGTAAATCCCACGCATTGGCCAATGTCTTATTACATAGGCAAAGAAACTAAGAAGATAAAACAAAAATAGACAAAAAACATTTTTGTCCAAAAATAGATCCAAGAGAGAAAATGACCCAAATAGACTTTATTAAGGATATAAATATATAGTTTTTATACATTTGAGTTAACTATCTAATTTAGGGTTTAGCAGTTATGGCATGGGGTTTGGAGTTGAAGTTTAAAAAGTTAAAAACAAATTTAACATATTAAAATTTTTAAAATAACCTTTTGGTCCATTTTTCTCTCAACGTCTATTTCTATGACAAAAACTTCAAAATGGGCTATTTGAGAGATTTTCCCATAACTATTTAACTAAAAAATAACATATACGTAGGTCTGGGCGTTTTACCCCAACCCGAAATATCTACCTAACCGAACCGGAAACCTGAAACCGTATCCAAACTATTGTTACAAAAATATTCGAATGGGACATATGAGCTTAGCACTTGGGGTTGGTTATAACCCGAACGCGAACGCAAAATCCAAAGTAGGATCCGAAGATATCCAAATAGTTAAATAAGTTAATATTTTATATAGGGACATAATCTGCTCAAATATCCATTTAAAAGTGTCACACCAAAATAGACATTGAAAGAAAAAAAATGACCAACACCGACTTTTTTTATTTTGAAAAATTTTAATATTTTTAAAAGTTTTAATTTCCAATACTCAACTCCAAACCCACCACCCCATAACTCTAACCCTAAATTTATATTACGCTTACCCAAGGGTATAAATATATATTTACATTTTTTAATACAGTTTTATTTTGGTCATTTTTTTCTTGAGTGCTATTTTGGGGACAAAAATTTTTTTAGGTCTATTTTGGTCTTTATCTCTTCTTATATATATGTTAAGGTGATTTAAATATTTTAGGGGTATTTTAAAAATATTTTTATAATTTGTTATTTGAAATCCTTTTTAGTTAATTAAGATAGTTTATTATTTTTAATATGAGATTTGTGATAATTTATACATTTTGAATTATTTTTTGTCAATTTTTTGAAGTTTCAAAAATACATTTTTGGACGAGTTTTAATACATTGGTTTATAATCCGACCGAACCGAACCCGGAAGGAACCAAACCGAACCAACCGGTTAATTAGTAAAAAACGAATGTGACTTCATGAGCATAATACCGAAAATCCGAATCACCTAACCGAAACGCGCACGAGGCTTCCCGAACGCAGACGCTACAATATAGCAAAGCTTTCTTAGACTTAGACGTTCATATTTTACTCTTTAATATATTACGTTTTCAACATTTGTAACTGATAGCGAACAATTTGTGCATTTTGATATGTATGATATTGTTTTTATAAAATATTGATTAATTTAGTAGAGCAAAGATATCATAAGTGATTATTCCAAATCAAACAATAGGTGCATAATTTTCTAATTTCTCTGACAATATAAAATATGGAAATAAACTATAAACACACAGCAAAATATACGCCTATTCCCAATTTCTTATAAATATAAAATGAATAGATGGCTATTATACTTTTATTGTAATATAACAATAATTATGTCATAGGCACAGCAAATTAATAATATTTTGTGAACTTTTAGTCCCCTACTAATAAGAATCAGAACACTTAATACGCTTAACATCCAAAATATCTATCTCGAAGGATACAATAATCATACTCACTGTTAAGCTATGTAAACATTACTAATCACCATACGATTTGTTATTTAAAAAGACAATATTTGAATTTTAAAACTCCCACAAAATACTAATATGTATAGATGTTAAATTATAATTTTAAACATAACATGAAAATATAAATTATCTTAAAGAAAATAGCTTTTTATATTATAAAATCAATATTTAAAAATATATTATATGCAACAACAAAGTAAAATGTATAACAGATCACTACATATAAATATTGTTGAATAAAAAATCTAAAAAATAGGATTATAAAGTTTCAGGATATATACATTAAATGTAAATTATATTTTAAAATGTTTATGATAATTAGTCAAATTTTACATTTATAAATGAAAAATACCCGCGACGTCCGTGATAGTGAAACTCTAGTGTATATATAATCAGTACATATGCATGACAAATACCTACTAGTCCTATGTTTTTCTTTTGGAACGGGCTCAACGTCTTCATTCTTTTGAACTTTCATTATTTTCACAAGGAATTTATAAGCATCCACTCTATCATCTCGTCGTCAACAAGAGTGTTCCAAAACTGTCAAATCAACAGTTATATTATCTTATATTTTCCCTAAAAAGTTAATGAAGTTAAAATTATCAACAAAATTGTAATATACTTCAATGAAGTTGTATGAAGAGGAAACTCTGACTATTATCTCAACTTGTCATTTACAATCGATAGACGAGCTAAATATAAGAAGACATAAACCCTAAATGATAGTGCACATAGTCACTAACAACACGTCACAACTCGAATCGAAGAGCTTCAAAATCTGTTAAACAACCTGGATTTGATTTCTCTTATTTTACGTACACTGACTGACTGTCTTTCATATCTTCTCCCGTTGAGCTTAGTAGCAGATGACGGCAAAATGATTGGAGTTGGGACCGCTTCATTCTTAATTTGCCTTGGATGATAATAGCAAAACTTTCGTTTGAATAATGGGCTTCCTTTCCTCAATACACCCCCGCAAACTTGCGGCGGGAGGAGTTGAAGCCAAGTTTGAAACGGAAAATCAAAGAATGGGAGTTGAGACAAGGGCTTGAAATATCAATCTATTTAACCAAAATCTGGAACTTTCTTAACAACTAAAGAACCAAGAGCGACTCTTTTCTCTTACATATTGAAAGTAGCAAAATGTTTGGTTATGTTGTGCAACGTCGGATTAGTAGTGAGTAGCAAACCGAGAGGTTATCACAATACATCTCCGACGTCACATGTAATCCACTTCAGTTCTCAGCTGCAAAGGACATTTTCCAGCCCTTTGCTTCTGTGGAAGACGAGAGTATGACTTTCACCAAGACTTCTGTGGACATTGTAACGTCTGTTGGACCGACCGTATGACTTTCACCAAGAGTCTTCTACTAGGATCATGTAGAGTCACGAAATATTGTTTCATTCTGACATCATATCCATTTGCGTATCTTTTCCTAGACTCAAAATACTGCTCTTAAGCTCGGGGATGTAGTAGATATACGTGACGAATTGTTGTTCGCCCGCTTTGCTTTGAAATAAAATCGATTATTTCCCTCATATTTCAATGCATGATCCATATCCAAACTTAACTTTACCTTATATATCTCTTGTTTGATCTCAGAGAAATATTTTTTGTTTCCGGTCATATGATTGCTTGCTCCATTGTCGAGGTATCACATTCCATCTTCATCTTGGGGGTTACGTTATGCTTTGTGCATATAGAGGGTTGGGTCGGCTACTTCTGTTTCCGTTCTATTTGTTTTCCTCCAACTTTTTTTAATCTTTCTAGACATGTGGAAGCCCAATGTCCAGGCTTGTCACATCGGAAGCAAATTAGAGGTGTTTTTTCTTTCTTATCTATTGACTGGAAATACTGATTTGCAGAACGGTCTTGTGAGTTGTATCTTCTTCTGCCACGTCCTCTATATCCTCCTGCCTCCCCTATCTCAGCATTTGTATCCCATGCCTCCTATTGCCATAGAGCTATGTTGTTTCCGAGCCTTGAGAGTAAAAATTTCCTTGCGATTCTCCATGATTATCCTCCTCATTAATATGTTATTTTAGAGGCCTTGAGTCTTCCTATTATTCTTCGAATCCTGTTGTCTTTATATCGAGGACTTGCTCGAGAGAGGCTATAATATGGATGTATTTGCTCTAGGTAGATTGTTTAACACCTTCTTCACAAGCTTGCTTTCTTCGGTGGTTTCTCCAATGGATGCAGCCTTCGCCCTAACTCTGATAACTTTCTTGAACAGTTATATATTGTGTCTAAAGAATTCATCTTAATTCTTTTAAACCTTTTACATAAATATTTGTAGTCGTGCCTCCTGACACGCTCAACCCTTGATACCGCTTGCTTATCGTCTCCCATAATCCGTAGCAGTGAGTCTTATCGCCAAATTGCAATATAAGATTCTCCTTAATGGATTGGAATAACAACGCTGTTGCGACATTGTTCTTGTTCGATTTGTTTTTCCATACGATGTAATTCGTAGAGGTAAGCATAAGACACTAAATCGAGATTGTTTTGTCAAACTCCTTTTGACGTGTGGTTGTTGTAAGATCTCCCCATAGCTCGGTTCTCTTACTAAAAAATGATCGATCACAAAGTTGTGCTTTGATATTAATTGTTGGGATTGTCAAAGCCCATGTCAAACTCTTTATTGTCCGATTAGTACGATATTATCCATTTGGGCCTAAGAGGTTGGCCCACATGGATTTACTTTTGGATTCATTCCCAAAAGGTCTCGTATTGATTAGATTTGGACTTCTTATTATATATTAGAGACTTATTGTCTAAATTTCCAATGTGAGAATTTGTTTAATTCTCAAATTCCCCCCTCCCCTCAACTAAGGACCACAGTCATCTTGTATATTCTTCCTTCAGTGAATCATCTTGGCACCAACTTGTATTAATAATCATAGAGTTTCCTTGAGAATTTTTCTTCCACAAGCAATTGGTATTAGAACGATATGACGACGATCTGCAGAAGACAAAAATACCTTTCGAGCAGGAAGAAACGACAAAAGGTAAACAAACGGGAAAAAACGAAATAAGAAAATACAAGCTATTGATTGACATTGTGACAATTGCTATTTTTATTCTCATCTTTTCCATGGTTTTTTGTCTGTTCAGGCTATGAGGAATGCTTTGGGTTGCTCTGTCTATGCTAAGTTAATAAAATATGTTTTCTGATCTCGAGAAGAAGATGTTGTCTCAACTTAGTGGTGTAAGTTTGGAAAGTATGTGGTCTGATCCAATGGAGAAGATTGGTTCTGATCGAGCATCCTAATCATCGTCACGCTTTGGCTTTGTTGAGTATATGAATGGGGACAATTCGTTCATCTGGCTGCCATATTAGGATCTTTTAGAGACATCACAAGTTCCCCTTGAATCATCATTCACCGAAATAATCTACCGTAAGAACTGAGATATTGATGACAATAAGCTGACAACCTTAAAAGAAATAATGAAATAAAGCCTTGTTACGTTATGCACGTCTTCCACTGATATTGATTCGCTATTTCTTTAGACTAGAGTTCAAAGGAATACCCCTTCTGCCGATTCCTACATCTCCTTACTATCATCATGTGTAATGTTAAAACTTAAAACTCGTTTTAGTTAAGAAAGCCTTTAGTTTGACTAGATAAAAAATACACCTCAAACAAACCTAAAACATAAAAGCCCGAACGAATGATATTCAATACAACGTAGTCGTAGATTATGAATTTTGTTCTGTTCACACAGCTTAAAATGAAAAACACAAAAAGAAAAAACACAATATTAATTGTTCACAGGATCAAACACCGAACCAACGAAGGACATCACGGAAGCCCGTCTTTGGTTTCTGCAAGAGAAGACATGAATCTAGTTAACCTTTATTTTTTATCCCCCAAAGTTTTAAAAAGAAAAAAAAAGAAAGCATACGGAGCCACGTCTTTCAGCCCAATCTATCTCGATCCTTCGACGGTGTTCAACCATCTGGATAGTTGCTGATGTTGTTATGAAAGAAAAGAAAAACACAAAGCAGTCACGATTTTTGTAATAAGGATAAATCTCAATATAATGCAAAATAAGATTAATCTCACCCCAACTAGCGACAGCACAATATCCATAGGTCATATATCTGCCAAACCAATAAAGCTTCTCATTAATCTGCCTGGTGACACGTCTTCTTCTGCCTCTCTTCGACTCTACAACCGAAGAACAATCACAAATCCTAATACATATACATATCGACCCCCGACGCTTGGTAATATGAGAACCTTACCATAGTAATAGTATGAACCGAAATTACGGCTGAACCCAACATCTCTCCCTCCCCGAGCAACCACGGTTCTAAGTTTCGCCTGCATGATCTAAAGTTAATACGTGTTTTCCCCTTGCTCGCCTCTGATTTGTGATTTCTTTTTTGACTTCTGTGTCATATGGCCTACGTCCCTATGTATTAGTTTTGATAATTTTTCGGCTTTAAGCCCAAGTTGATTTTTACTTGGGCCAAATGGAAATAATTAATGTCAAAATTCTTTTCAAAAAGTTTTTATTACAAATAACATGGCCAACTACAGTCTAGAACTTGGGTGGCCCACTGATTCTCAACAGCCTTTTTTAAGTGGAGGCTCCATTGTTTCAAAATCACAATCAAACAAGTTCAAGCATAAGGATGGAATCTTTCAAGCAAAACTTAGTTCACATTTAACTCTACATGTAACAAAGGCTAAGGCTTTAGAAGGCCATTATTGAATATTAGCATCACTATACTAATTTGCCAGAACACAACTACTACTAACTTCTTTTGCTCTCAAATATAGAAGATTGAAGGGAGTTACCAGAAAGTTTACCGATTCTTGAAGAAGTTAAACTAAACTAGGAATTAGTTCCCGGTTAACATAATACAAATTTCATCGCAGAAATAGTTGCATTCTTGGTGATGAGATTGTAAGACTCCCTTTGTAGTTCTCTGAAAGTTCCTCGCATCGTAGCTCGCACTTTCACAAAGGCTCCAAGATCAGTTTTACCAATCAAATTAGATTTCCACAATGTAAACCGGGCGCTATTGCTTCAGTCCCCTTCGCAAAAATCCCCTACTGGATATTTCATAAGAGCTCCATAAGCAGTACTCTATACCATGAACTATATTATTTACCAAATTAATAGGCTGCACGCATTTTTTATTTTTTTATCTAAAAATAGATCAATTCTACTTGTTCAATCTCGTTTACTTCAACTGTTGTTGCGATAAATCTTATTCAATATCTGTCTAAGTCATCTATTCATGAATCCAAGAACAATCATATCGCAGAAACCGCCGATAAGGATGAACATAAGAAAAAAGAAAATAGCGTTACAATCAAATGCAGGATATCTTTGATAGAGTGATAAAATGAAGCGGAATACAGAATCGCGTAGTATATGAGCTGACAGTGGTAAATGAGAAGAAACCAGGTTATACAACTGCGTAGTGTTCATACTGTTTTATAGAAGAGTCTAGTATTATCAAGAGCTAACACACATTCCGTTTTATTGAAGGAAGAAGAGTATCATGCTGGTTTATGGGAGGACACTACGGGTGTGTTGATAGACAATCAAAGAATACTATGTTGTTTCATACTGAGACCACATTGAAAGAAGATGTGAGCAGTATGTTATGTTTGGAGTGCCACATTTACCAAACAATGCATAAATATTCAAATCGCTCGTCTTGTAGCTTCTCTGCAACAGATTCAATACATTCGCATGATTTGGTCAGAACTGTTGATAGACATTTGATATGCTTAAATTAATCTCCAGCTAGCTCTATTAAATAGAGGTTCGGTATAGTATAGGCCTGGGCATTTACCTGTATCCGAGGACCGACCCGGACCGACCGCAAAATACAGGTCAGGTCCGGAAACCGGAACGAGATTACCTATTGGTGCTAATGATGAGACCGCGTAGGTAGCAGGTTCGGGTCCTAGAACCGCCGCCGGACCCGATCGGGTATTTTGAACCAAGATTATCTAGACTTAATGATGTAGTTTGAATGGTAACTTGATCATCGTTTAAGTTTATTTGTTATGGTTACGTAATGCACTACTGCGCAGTTTCAGAATGTGTGTGTCGTGATGGTTTCAAAAATGCAGGTTGAGGTTCGCGTAACGTTACAGTTAATGGGTACAGTAGACCCGAAACACATATTTAGACCCAAAAAATATGTAGAAACGACCGAATATCAGGAACCGACCCGAAAACGGACTCGACAATACCTGGATCCGACCGATGCATAAAGATCGAAAAATATTGTAGGTATATGCGGGATACCGAGATAAGTGACCCGAACGACCTGGACCCGATAAGACCCGACCGAAGCCGACCCGAATAAGTACCTATATGGCGTCTAATCTCGAGGAGCAAAAACCCGACCGAGAAGACCCGACCCGAACCCTGACCCGAGAGACCGATGCCCATCGCCTAGTATAGTACTTGATGATCAATTGACAAAGCCTCTATCCTTCACCACAATAGACTTGAGTTTTAGATCAAGCTATGCAAACAATATAAAAACAATAAATAAAGCAGTATTAATAGAACGAATGTAATCAATAAGAAGAAAACGCTAGATCTGAGGATTTATCTATCAGGAGATTCAAACACAAATCAAGTGTATTAAGGTTTAAGGTTCAATTTTAGAACTCAAATTCCACTGTAAGTTATCGAGTTCTTGCATTTGATAAAATATTCAGATGACTAAATCTATGTTCAGCTCTCGCATACGAACAAGGAAGAGTGTAGATCGATACTTCTTTAAACAAGCATTAACGCTCAAATCGATAATGTTCAACTAAATCTAGACCAAATCTCATATGCGCCTAGGTATCTAATCCATCAGGGTTTGGGTTTTGTCAATGATTGAACATTCTTGCTCTCAATTGTCCTATGATTCTAGGTTCAAAATAACCAGTCACACTCTCATTTATTCCAAACTACTCTAGATCCTAATATACAAGCCACCATGGTGTATAAATCAATAAACAACCCTAGTAATCTGATCGCTTATCAGTTTGACAAGATAATTATTCAGACATGAAAAACATAATATAATCATAGCCTGAATAAATAAATAGATTAAGAAATCAATGGCAAAACCAAAGGAGTTCTAGATAAACTTTGAAAGAGTTCTAATCTATCTCTCGAGACCTAAAACTAAGAATAAAAGAAAGCCTAGCTGCCAACAATGGTTTAGAAATTATATATATATTATTATAATATTTATAATTATATACTATATATATATATATATATTATATATATATATATATATATATATTATTATATATATAAGGTTAGGTCACGTCATGGGGTCTTTTGTAAATATAGGAACTTGGGGAAAACTTTTAATTATTGAAAACTTCATTAAAATATGTCGGTTTCCTAGTTGATTCTCGATTACTTCCTCTCGCGAGTCAACGGATCATTCTTCAGTAAAACGATCATAATTGTTTCTCTAGGATATTGATTGACCTCATACTGGTGCATTAGAAAGTTAACTCAAATCTCTATCTTGTGTTAAAAATGATATCAATCTCACCGTGGGAAGGTCTACATCCATATCTAAACCTCTGACGTATGTGCATAGTTCTACACCTCAAACAAACTCTAGAATCTCCAAAGTTCTTCAAAAACATACTTAAACCCTGTATAACACACAAAAAAAAACACAAAGACGAATCCAACACATATAATAGGCTCTAATAATGACTTATACCATGGTCTAAAAGTGCTAAAAACCATGGTATATCAAATCCGCCAGACTTATAATTTTCCTTGTACTCAAGCAAAACATATAATAGTCCCGAGAAAGAGATTTGAAAACGCAGAAACTCACAAAATTTTAAGCTTACTACTGATATCACTCAAATTACCTTAAGGAGTTGACTTTACTCTCTCAAATAAGAGGTTCAGTTGTAGTACTTAGGGATTGAATCCACAAGGAGCGTGGGCACACAATAGACTATAGACTTTTCAGTTAAGCTAGGCAAACAATTTATTAGGCAGTGAATAAAGTAGCAAGTTGATTGATTGGTTGTTGTAAACAAAAATGCGAAAATAACTAGACTTAGGGATCATGCAAGTGGATAATAGAGGATAGAGGCTATGGTATCAATCCTAGAACTCGATATCTAATGTAAAAGATGACCAACTCTCTCTGCGAGTCTAATCTATTGACCAAGTTCGATGTCTCAGCTCTCGCTTGTTGGCACGAAATGACCGTCGATCGATGGCAATGATCTTGCGTTGATAGATGGTCTCTCGAGTCAAGAATTAAGACCAAATCTATATGTTCACTAGGTTTCCTTTGATCAAATCTCGTTTGTTTCTAACAACCTAGCTCAATAGAATTATATAAGGTAATAAACCATGCTCTCATGTGCGCCTAATTATCCTATGATAAGGTTTCTAGTTAATTACTCTAAAAGAAAGCAATAAGAACAATTCTAATGATAGAGATAATAATCACCCTAGCAATTCTATTGTTTGGCTAATCCATCAAAACCCTAGAAAACCTAAACCTAGTAGATGGACCTACTCAGACATGATCTTTGTCACAAAAATCATAGATGAAATAGATATATAACAGAGATCAAATAAAGAACCAAAGAAGTTCCAGGGGAACTCTGAAGGAGTCTATCCTAACCCTAGAACAATATATAGAATAACGCTTAGCCGTCAACAATGCTTCTAAACAATATAAATTAGTCTAAACTCGTCCAGGGGTATTCTGGTAATTTGTGGTGGCTTCTTGTCTTAAGTCGGTCTTGAAAAAAGTTGGGTCTGTCTTCTGGAATCACGTTGATCGACACAAGGGCTGCAACATCGATCGACATTCATTCACTTTCTCGACAGCTTCCTCTCGTGAGGTAGACATACCACTCTCTAGTAAATCGATCATAACTTTGGCTCTAGGATCCTGATTGACCTCAAACTGGTGCATTGGAAAGCTATCTCAAATCAATCGGCACCGTGGGAATGTATCCATCCATGAGCTAAACATCTGACGCGTCTGCACAGTTCTGCCTCTCTAAAAGCTCCAGAATCACCAAAGTTCTCTAGAACGTACCTGAACTTGCAAAATACTCTAAAGCATACTCCAAAAATATATAATAGACTCTAAATAGGGCTGATATGATGGCACAATAGTATTAAATATCAGGCCCTATGCAAATCCCCAGACTTAACCTTTTGTTTGTCTTCAAGCGAAACAAGGGTAAACCTGTGGAAGAGGTTTTAAAAAACGGGTACTCACAATATCTCTAACTTTTCCTTCTCACCTCTACTATATCGCAACTACATCAAATAAGTGTCAATCTCAGAGGAACTTTATATATCTTATCATAGTATAGCAACCAAATCCATTCTACCAACAACTTAGTGAATACTAGTCTGACCCATCCCTCTACTAACCTCATTTCTTTGCATAAAATAAAAATGTAGGTTTTACCTTGGGAGTATCGATCAAAGAACACATGGACTCTTTACCACTGCAAGTATCTGATCATACAAGGAGTCTTCTCTGATCCATTTCTTCCCTCTTTTCTCTTTTTCTCTCTTCTCTGAATCTTTTTGGATCTCAAACTTAATGAAAAAAGGATGGTGATACACTCCATCTTGCCATCTTATTTCGATTTTCTTTTTTGACAAAGTTTTAGGTGAATAGTGAGGTCATCGGTAATGTATCTACCCTCGCTTCCAACAATGTGTGATCATTCCTTTGAATTTGAATAGTGGGTTCATCGGTAATGTATCCACCCCTCTGCATCTTAGGAAATCATCTCAATCTTTTCTTTTTAGTAGATGCCAAAGAAAGAGAGAGAAGGGATCAAGAGGTGCAATGACTTGTACCTAACAAACTTGCAGAAGGAATACGATCCAGTGTATACCAAGCCCAAAGCAAGCAATTTATTCAGTATTAGGTTGGAGGTCAGCTTCGTTCCTTCAAACTTTCTAACCAAGTGTAGTCTAATGGCAGGATGATCCACTTGGTATCTCTAGTACTCTCTACAATCAGCAAGTATAAGAATGGTGCTATAGTATGGTTAGTGAACAAGTGAAAATATTAATATGATCGTAACCCCCTTCTTGACTCTATAAAACTTTTAATAAAAACTCATAGATAATAAAACTCAAAACAAAACACAATATTAGTAAACCTCTCCCAGACTTAAACAACACTTTCCCCAGTGTTATACAGTCTAAGATTGGTGAAGCAAATAAACCATAAGGACAAAATTTAACAAGGAAAAACGATATACCTACTCGCTGATGGTGACCGTCGATCGATACATTTAAGTGGAGATCGATCGATACTCAGGTTGCTATGTCGATCGACAGTGATCAAGTGTCGGCCGATGCTCTGTGAGATTATCTTCCTCGAACTTTTTTGTTTTGAAAAACTGTAATAATAAAATAAAATTTGAAATTAGACTAATATAATTAGAAACTAATTGAAAACTTAACTAAATAGTGGGTTGCCTCCCACTCAGCGCTTGTTTATAGTCTTTAGCTTAACGTTTTGGAGTTCTGATTCAATTCTGATTAGATTAGGGACTTTCTCCAAAAAAATTCCCAATGTCCAATGTCTTCAACTTCAACACCCTTTTTGTGAAAGCCTCCATAGACTCTTCTCCTTTGTATATCATCTCAGCAATAAGGAGTTCTCGAAGCTTTGCAAATGGCTGCGAGAAGCATCTGCTGCGCACTCTGTACTTCCTGACACCATATGAGAAGTGGGGGAATCAATGATAACTGAGGACCGTCCTTGTCCCTTTCCCTCTTCTTCCAATTCCTCTTCTTTTTTCCCCCAGACTTGTCTGATCTCGTGGTGCCGTCATCAAAACACTTCAAACTTTTTATGCTCTGATACGCGACGGGTGTCGATCGACGCTCTAGTGTTGTGGTCGATCGGTGCTCCAATGGTGGTGTCGTTCGATACTGCAGTTCTGTGTGTCGATCGATACTTCTTATGCTGGGCCTGTTGTCGACGTCCTCTCTGAGAGAGCTACCACATACATTGATCATTAAATAGCACACTGTAGGAACCCAGATGCACACTTTTATCGGGTGGAATAGGAAATTTGCCTCTAACAGCGCAGCGAACCACAAAATTCATAGGGTCATGTTTACTCTTCGGGCTGGGCAAAATATCCGGACCGAGAACCGACCCGAAAAATCAGGGTCCGACCCGATCGGACCCGGGGTAAATAACGAATGGGTCTTCAATTGTTGTATCCGAAGAACCGGTACCGCAACCCCGATCCGAACCGAGAGAGAACCATGGTATCCGAAGATATCCGAATGTAAATATGTATATTAAAATATTAGTTATAATTATACTTATAATTAGTTGAATATTAAAATTAAATTATAAATAAAATATTAGTTATTTTTAATACTTTGTGTATTTTTGGATACAAATACTTCAATAAAACCGTGTTAAATGAGTATTTTTGGTTATTTTTTGTATTTTTAATAGTTGGTTACAAAATACCCGAATCAATCGGGTAATATGGTTACTTGGATACAAATACCCGAACCCGTTTCAAGATACATTGGTTATTGGTTATTTTCAGGGTTCCTAATCATAGAACGAGACCACCCGACCGGGAAAACCCGACTCGAACCCGACCCTGGAATTTTGTAATACCCGAATGGGTCCTAATTTCAAACCAAAAAACCCAAAACCCGAAAGAAACGACCCGTACCGCCCGAACGGGTACCACCGAATGCCCAGGCCTATTTACTCTTCACGTCTTTTCTAAAACCAGCAGCTTTCTTCTTTGTAGATAGGTGGTCGTAGATGTTTTGGGACAGCAAGGTCTGAGGTCTCAGACTCGCGCATACTCTTCCCAACTGGTTCTGGTTCAATCACACAATATGGTTCGTCCAGCCATGGGTGTCGGTCGATATCATCAAATGGGTGTCGATCGATGAAGTTGAAGGCTGTTCCATCGATGCTCTCTGGTGGGTGTCCGATCGATGCCAGCTTTGGTGAAGTTTCCAGATCTCTTCTCGAAGTGTGCTGAACGTCATTAAGCTTCTGCTCCGAGTCCTGGCCCAAATCTTCAGGTTGTGCTTCATCCAACTGCTTCATGAATTGCTATAGTTCCAAGAACGGCTGTGATCGACAATAGGGGTTAGTGTCGATCGATGTTGAGGTCTTAACGTCGGTCACATTGAAGTCTTAGTGTCATCGATCTGAATTTGAATCACAAATATCGGCTTCTTCTACTTCAGCTCAGCTCTCTATATCTGTTTATTCTTCTTCCTCTACCATATATCTCAGCATATATTCCATCTCGATCTCCATATTTGCTTCAGTATCATAAAGAAAGTTTGGTGAGGAAGGCGTCGTGATATCATTCCAGGTAGTTGAGAGATCCTGGTGGCAACCTCTTGAACCAACATGCTGCTTCTCCAGCAAGAGAGTATGGGAATAGTTTGTAGAAGTATTAATCTTCAGAGAATCCATTTCACTTAATGGTCGACGCTCAATCATCGAATGATTCAAGGTGGTTACTGGGACATTCATGAGGAAAACCATGAAAAGGATGATGACCCACAAGAGAGATATATGTAGGATTCAGTTCAAAAACATTCCTTTGTGGTGCAGAACGACGCATCGCATACCTTTTGGCGTAGAAATCCCTCAGGCCCGTTGTAGTCTCTAAGTGCCTTTTGTCGTTCAATCCCATAATTCACAGTAGCAGCAGTAACATCAGGGATTGCATTCCCATGTGCATGAATCAATTGCCCTGGACTGTTGCGCGCACGACCTCTTTTGTCCCGTAAGATGTTGTTCTTGTCAACACTCAGTATGACTACTTCGACCTTCTCTATCTTCTCGCAAGTAGTGTCGATCGACGAAGAGTGGTTGTTGTCGATCGAAAGCTAGGTGATTGTGTTGATCGATAGAGAGTTGTTGGTGTCGATCGCTGCTTCTTAGGTAATGTTGATCGATACTTGATGAGCAGTGTCGTTCGACACTTGGACTTTTATGCTATTGATCGCTGCTTGGAGGGTGTCAACTGCCCTCGTAGACTTATGGATCACGCGTTCTAAATCCAGTGGCTCTACTAGTAAGAATCATATCCCCTTGTTTCTTCTGCTACTCATATGTATGTACATGAAACACAAGAAGAAATTTTTTATTAGTAACTACGAAGAATAATAAAAACCTAGACTAAACCTATTATCAAGTCTAATGCGAAATCCTCACTCCCCGGCACCGGCGCCAAATTTGATATCACTCATTTTACCATATGGAGTGACTTTTACTCTCTCAAATAAGAGGTTCAGTTGTAGTATTTAGGGATCGAATCCACAGGGAGCGTGGGCAACACAATAGACTATAGACTTTTCAGTTAAGCTACGCAAATAGTTTATTAGGCAATGAATAAAGTAGCAAGTTAATTGATTGGTTATTGTAAAAAATAATGAAAATGGCTAGACTTAGGGTTTCAGGCAAGTGGATTATAGAAGTATAGAAGCTAATGGTATCAATCCTAGTGCTCGATATCTAATGTAAAAGATGATCATCTCGCGCTGCGAGTCTAATTTAATGTCCAATGTCTCAGCTCTCGCTTATTGACACGAAATGACCGTGATCGATGGCAATGATCTTGCGTCGATCGATGGTCTCTCGAGTCAAGATTAAGACCTTAATCTATATGTTTACTAGGTTCCTTTGATCAATTGTCGTTTGTTTCTAACAACCTAGCTCAATAGAATTATATCATGTAATAGACCATGCTCTCGCGTGCGCCTAATTATCCTATGATCAGGTTTCTAGTTAATTACTCTAGAAGCAAGCAATAAGAACAATTCTAATGATAGATATAATAATCACCCTAGCAATTCAATAGTTTGGCTAATCCATCAAAACCCTAGAAAACCTAAACCTAGTAGATGGATATAATCAGACATGATCTTTGTTACATAAATCATAGATGAAATATGTATAGAATAGAAACCAAATAAAAAAACAAAGGAGTTCCAGGAGGACTCTGAAGGATTTTCTTCCTTCTCTCTTAACCCTAGAACAATAGATAGAATAAAGCTTTAGCCGTCAATAATGGCTTATAAAATAATATATATTAGGTCTAAACTCGTCCCAGGGTATTCTGATAATTTGTTGTGGCTTTTGGGCTTAAGTCAGTCTTGAAACAAGTTGGACCTGTCTTATGGGATCACCGTCTGTAATAACCCTCGAGCAGATATAATTTTGGTCGAAAATATTCAGTATGCCAGTTTGGAGATTGGACGATCAGAGTGAAAATAAAATTGACCCGGTTAATTAATGTCTCAACGAGACTGTCGTGTGGTCGAAAGGCCTCCCATTGATAGTTCTGGTTGAGTATTAATTATATTGTTCAAATTTTATTTAAGCTACTCAAGCTTAGTCGAAAGCAGGACGAGAAATTTTAGTCGAAAATGTCCTAAATTATCGACAAGTTAGTTTGTCTAATACCTTCACCAACTAGTCTGCTTGCTTTCTCATTAATATGTCACATGCCATGCACCTACCAGCCTGATTTCTTGCCTTCTTAGTAAATTAAAATAAATCATCTGGCTGAGAAGATTCTTCATGAGAGGGAAAGGACAGCAGCTTGCTGTTGAGAATCATGAAGCAGCTCTCCACATGTCCTCTCTCAGCCTTGCTTGGAGTTAAGTGAACCCTCAGCTGAAGCAACCTCTTATGATATAAAACACCTTCTTCTCTCCTTTTGGTCGTTCAGAACCTGCAGGAAAAACTATAGAAATTTCAGAAAAAAATCAGAGAAAGAAGAGAGAAAATTCAGAGAAAATTATGGAAAAATCACAGAATTAAACTAGAGCATGGCTGACCCTTCTCGCCATCTTATTTCTTGAATCAGTAAAGTATGGTGTATGTAATAACTGAAGGTGGGTTGTGACTTCATCTTGGAGTTGAGAGCAGCCCATGACTTGATTCTTTGATGTTAATCGGTAAGGTTTTATGATTCGGTTAAGATCAGTTTTAGTAAAGCTTCATGTCTGGAATAAACCTAAGTTATGTTCTGATCATGAATCAATCATGGGTTTCTCTGATCTAAAGGATAAGGCGTGAGCTTCATCAAGGAAGAGTGAAATCGAATTCGTCTAGCTTTGAGTAAAACCGGTACGCCAAGCTACTTGATTAAGAACAGTTTTTATTTGAACAAGCTGTCTGAGTTGTTTATCATGTTCATATCAGTTAGCCTAAACCAAAGTTAGGTTTACTCTTTTCTTAGCTTGTGGTCTGCTCATAAACAGCCAAGCTAAACTGATTTAGTCTGAACTGTTCTAGCTGAACTTAATCGATCTAATATGAACTATGATTAATTTAATTTCTGTTTGAAATGAATTGAACCTGCTCTGAAATATTCTTAGTAGCTTCCCTGAATCTTGAACAGTGGGGCTGAACCAGACTAATTAACATTAAGTTCCAACCATTTTGTTTTGAAATCAGATAGTCGAAGAGGGTGATCGGACTAGCCGGATCATGCCTTGTCTTCATTTTGTTTTGTGAGTGATCATAAAATGGCGAACGTTTAGTTGAACTCGAGTCTAGTCTTCCTTAGCCAATCTCATAGATTCTAAGGTGAGTGTAGATAGATGTTGATGAGTTATGAATGAGTATTACTTGATTGCATACTTAATATTGTTGACTGATAAGCAAAGTATTTTAATCTATAATGAAATATGAAGTGTTTACCTTGTGTAAACACTTAAAGATTATTATGAAATATTCTTTGAGGTTTATCCTGAGCCTTAGTACTTGTTCTCAAGTACTAATATATATGTATATTATTAAGTATATGAATATGAATCATGTGAAGTCTAATCATATTTACTCTCCCTAAAGTCCCTGCATTACCGTGACTTGGTCCTGCGAATGGAACAAGTTCATAAAGACACGATGATGGGGTAGCACCCTGGAGGCCGTGTAATGCATGACGATGCAGTCTCGAATGTTCATAAGGACACTTTGAGGATGATGGTAATGCTAACTCACTAGGCTTGGTTAGCCTTTGGGGTTTATCGGGTCTAGTATATATATTGTATTTATATATGACTGAAGGGCAGGTGACATGGAGGTGATGTTTAAGATATGATTCACATCGATGTAATGATAGGCCTATATATATATATATATATATATATGTATTTATAATAATTATGGGATACATTACCAATGCATACAAATGGAGTTAACTGCTCGGGATACTATTGATATGTGTTGGGGGTGGGGGATTAGACTCACTGAGTAAGCTAGTTACTCATGACTCATATGTGATTCAGGTAACCAGTAGGCGGGAGACCTTTATTCTAGGACGGGAAAGAACAACATTAGCCAATGGTAGTTTTATTATCCTTGCAAAGTAGTTTTAATCAATCTTATGTATAAATATTATTTTCCGAAAACCTCGAGGTTAATCTATAACATTTGTGTAAGATGCTTTGAATTAATAAATATATAATTTATAAAGAATGTTCTTAAATTAAGGGTTCCATATGATATTAGTCCTTGTCCGGATGAACCAACTATCGGGTATTTTCTCGGTCGGGTTTGAAAAGCCTCGGGCGATGTCCAATAGGAACGTTGGTGTTTTCTGATTGCTAGTCTAAGGAACTCGAAGTATCCTGGGGAACCTTGGATCGTCTTTCGGGGAGCATCGACCGTGCCATTTATGGTAATTTATGATCGGGGGTATCATACCGTCGATCGACACTAGGTATGCGCCGTCGATCGACATTCATTCAACTTCTCGACAGCTTCCTCTCGTGAGGCAGAAAGACCACTCTCCAGTAAATCAATCATAACTTTGGCTATATGATCCTGATTGACCTCAAACCGGTGGCATTGGAAATTTAACTCAAAGATATATATTTTTTCAAAAGATCAGCTCAATCGAAATGTGGGAAGGTATCCATCCATATCTAAACATATAACGTGTATGCAAAGTTACGCATCTCTAAAGCTCCATAATCACCAATGTTCTCTAGAACGTACCTGAACATGCAAATACTCTAAAGCATACTCCAAACATATATAATATACTCTAAATAGGACTGATATCATAGCACAATAGTGGTAAATATCAGGTCCTACCAACTACCATCACTCTGCAATGTTGCAAACCACATCGAATCAATGCCAACTTTAGAGGTACCTTATGTACTCTACCCTAGCTTAGAAACCACTACCATCCAGCCAAAAACTTAGCTAATACTTCCTCACATACCCCTCGACTAACCTCATTTCTTACAATAAAAAGATGTAGGATTTAGCTTGGGAGTATCGATCAAAGGACACGTGGCTCTTACTTAAGAAAGTATTTGAACACACATGTAGTCTTCTATAATCCATTTTTCCCCTTTTCTCTATTCTTTGAATCTTTTTTTTTTCCTTTTTGATTTTTATTTTTGCAAAATGTAGGCGAATAATGGGGTCATAGGAAATTTCCTACCCCTCTTCATCCCAGAAAATCAACTCAGTCTTTTCTTTCTAGATGCCGAAGAGAGAGAGAGAGAGAGAGAGAGAGAGAGAGAGAGAGAGAGAGAGAGAGAGAGAGAGAGAGAGAGAGAGAGAGAGAGAGAGAGAGAGAGAGAGAGAGAGAGAGAGAGAGAGAGAGAGAGAGAGGAGAGAGAGAGAGGAGAGAGAGAGAGAAGGCAGCCAGAAACAAACAAACTTTTACCTTCCAACTAGCATGAGGAATCCGATCTAGTGCATACCAAGCCCCAAGACAAGCATATTAAGTCGATTAGGTGGGAGGTCAGCTTTGGTTCCTTTAGAAATTCTCAACAAGTGTGAATGTTACTGGCAGGTGATCCACTTTGGTACTTCCATCTGGTACACCCTGAAATCAATAAATCTAGGAATGATGCTAGAGAGTGTTTAGATAATAGGTAATGAAAAGGTTCAGCATCCCCTTCTTGACTATATAAAACTCAAAAAAATCATAAAACTCAAAATAAAACGCAATATAAGTAACTAACTCCTCCAGACTTAAACAATCCAAGATTGGTGAAGAAAATAAATCATAAGTAAAAATTTAAGAAGGGAAAACGGTCATACATGCCCTCTGACTGTGAGTGTCGATCAACATAGTTAAGTGGCGATCGATGCTTGTGATGTAGTGTCGACCGACACCAGCCGATTTTTGACCAATGCTGGTATATCAACTCTTCTTCCTCGTATCTTTTTTTTACCTGAATTAAAATTAAAAAAAAATGAAAATTACTAGAAGGGTTGCCTCCCATCAAACCCTTGTTTATAGTCTTTAACTTGACGTTTTGGAGATCTGATTAGTCTGGAGGAGATCAAGAATTTTCTCCAAAAGAACTTTTGGTGTCTCTGTTCCTCATTTTTTTGATGCACTTGAAAAAATTTCTTGCAGAAGTTTCCCCTCTGTCTCTCAAATCTGGATCAAATAGCACTCTAACCTTGGTTAAAAGGTTTTGGACCTCCTCTGCTGCGCACCCTATTCTCAAGAATTCTCTCATGACATCGCGACGGAACCAGTGACAAGAAATATGCATATTCCTACCTTTTCTTTTTTTTTCTTCTTCTTGGCCCTTCCCCTAGACTTAGGCTTTTCAATCTCGGGTTGTTCTAAATTTGGAGGGTAACGACCGACAACAAAGGATTTTGGATCAATGCTGATAATGGTTCTGCAATCTCGCAATTTGAATCAGCTGTAGGTGTTGGATCTTTATAGATCTCTATGCAAGAAATAAACTCCCCGCTCAAACACATCTTATTCTTCTTTAGATCGAAAATTCCCCCCCATTGTAGCCATGAAGGCTCTTCCAAAAAGAAGAGAAAATTTCCAGCGTGATTTGATCTTTATGACATGAAAGTCCATAGGGACAGTGCATTCCCATATCTCTACTTTAACATTCTTGATCATGCCAGCTGAGTTTTCCTTGGATTTATCTACGAAGGTGAAATTATCTTGAGAAGGTTCCGCCTTTAATCCTAACAGCTCAGCCAGTGTCGTTGGCCATGATGCTGACCGCTGATACAGTATCGCAGAGGGAGTAAGGGAAATGTAGAGTCATGTATACAGAAGAGAATCAAAAACTTCCCATGATCTTGTTCCTTCTTCAGTGTCTTCTTGGGTTTACGACTGACCTTTTTAAACAATATCTCAATGTCCTTATATGTATCTCTACTCTCTATGAAGAAATTACCAAGTTTGTACCAATGATAGGCATCCTCGAAATACATATCCTTAGGAACCCTCTTCCCTCTTCTTTTGAAACCCATCAAGTTTATCTTTGTTAGCTTCTCTCCTAAGGTGTTTAGGAACACATGGTATCCTAGATTCACTCTCTTCTCAAATTAATTTTGTTGCATCATGATCCATGATAGGTTCATGTTCATCCATATAGTGTTGATTGACACTGGGTGTGTGTCACTCAGCACATTCAACGAAAGAGGTTTCTGCTGATGCTGTTTTTTTCCAGAGACATGTTAATCAATTTGCATATTGTGTCGATCGAAACTTTCATCTGGATCGATTGATTTTGTTCTCGTGTCACCCAACACCAATAACACTGCTGAATGACATGAAGCCTTCGACCAGAAAATTACTATCTTCCAGCTTCTCATGCTCGACCACTTCCCTGAAATCATCATCTAAGATGGTATCAATCTGGTGCCTCTCAGTTTCCTCAGCATTCGCTTAACCAGAGCTTCTTGCTTCTTCTTAATATTCTGCAATATGAAAAACTTGGGTGTCTAGCTTCAAGACATGAGTGTCCAAGGCTTCAAATTTTACATTCAACCCTTTGTGGACAAGATCCAGTCTCAGATTGAGGTATGCACTCATCTTCTGCTTAATTTCCATGACTTGTTCCATCATAGATTTCATCCTCTGAATATGATCCTGAAAACCGGCTTCAT
Organism: Moricandia arvensis; assembly: GCA_905132765.1. Classification (NCBI taxonomy): domain Eukaryota; kingdom Viridiplantae; phylum Streptophyta; class Magnoliopsida; order Brassicales; family Brassicaceae; genus Moricandia; species Moricandia arvensis. The sequence continues at coordinate 51,099 of CAJHQP010002594.1, forward strand.
CCTCCTCTGTAGCCTGCTCCACCATTGACACTTCATGAACAGAACCATTTTGTTTTGTCCTCAACGATCTTATCACTATCCAATTCAGCTGATTCATCATGTGCATATTTGCATTCTTGGTATTGTTGCTAGATATCAAGTTCTCAATCATTCTCTTAGCTTCTTTTGGAGTCTTGATCTTGATGTTTCCTTCTCTTGCACCATCCAGCATCAATATATAATGCAAATTAATACGTCTGAAGAAGATTCGCAAAATCTGAACCTCTATAAAACGATGATGTGGACAATCCTTTTGGTATTTCCTAAACCTTCCCAAGAGCTACTGAATGCTTCAGTAGGCCCTTGAGAGAATGTCCAAATTTATTCCTCATCTTTTCATCCCTTGCATCATCAAAGAATTCAGTCAAAAAATTAGTCTTGAAATCATTCCAGGTAGTGAGAGATCCTCGTGGTAAGAGCTTCAACCAATCAATCGTGTTTCCAAAAGAAAATATTGCATATCTTGGAGAGAATATAGTCTTTGGTACCTTCATGCTCCTGGATGCTAGGCACAGAATATTCGAGTGCTTCATTATGGTCCATGGGAACTGAATATGCATGGTATTCTACTAACGTTCTCTGCCAAAGAACTTTATCATTCTTAGTAGCAGCAAATGGCTGAGGGATTATAACCCTTGTTCATCTATTTTCTGACATGTTGCATTACACATATAACCCTTGGGATCATGTAGACTCCATTATCATATTTAATAAACACAAGTCTTGCAGCCATCTTGTCTTGCTGCGTGCAGTATCAATCGATGCTATATGTGTGTCGCTCAACACTAACCTCTTAGACTTACGGATTGTACGTTCTAACTCAGCTAGCTCATGTTTGATAAGTCCAAGAGCTATTTTCCCTTGTTTTTTGTGGTACTCAGATGTATGTACCTGAAACACAAGAAAAGAACAATTAGTAAACTACAAGGAAATCCCTAGATGAAATCCTAGGCCTAGTTTAATGGGGATCAAAGTCCCCGGCAATGGTGTCAAATTTGATATGCTTAAATTATCTTTCAAGCTACTCTCTCAAATAAGTGGTTCAGTGTAGTACTTGAGGATTGAATCCACATAGACTCTATATTTCACACAATAGACTTGAGCTTTTCAATCAAGCTAGGCAAACAATATAAAAATAGTAAATAAAGAAGTAAGTAATAGAACGGGTTTTAAGCAATAAGGAGAAAACGCTAGATCTGAGGATTTATCAATCAAGAGATTTAAAAACACAAATCAAGGGTGCTAAGTGTTTTATAGGTTCAATTCTATAACTCAAATTCTATCTTAATTTATCCAGCTCTCGCATGCGATAAAATATTCATATCTCTAAATCCTATGTTCCAGCTCTCAAATGCAAACAAAAGAAGAGTGTCGATCGATACTATAGAGTGTCGATCGATACTATAGGAGTGTCGATCGATACTTCTTTAGACAAGCAGTAACGCTCAGATCGGTAATGTTAACTAAATCCTAGACCAACTGTCGTATGCGCCTATGTATCTAATCCATCATGGTATGGGTTCCATTAATTGATTGCACTCTCTTGCCTCTCAATTGTGCTATGATTCTAGGTTTAAATAATCAGTCACACTCTTTTGCTATTTCAACTACTCTAGATCCTATTATACAAGATACGTAGGTGTATAAGTCAATAAACAACCCTAGAAATCTTAATTGATTATCAGTTTGACATTAAGCTCATGAAATCTCTAAATCTAACAAGATGATTATTCAGACATGGAATAATACAAATCATAGTATGAATAAATAATAGATAAAGACATCAATGACAAAACCAAAGGAGTTCCAGATAAACTCTAAAGAAGTTCATATATATCTCTCCAGACCTAAAGCTAAGAATAAAAGAAAGTGTAGCCGTCAACAATGGCTTAGGAAACATATATATAGGGTTAGGTCACACCATGGGGTCTTCTATAAATACAGGAAACTTTGGGGCAAGTTGTAATTATTGTAACTTCATTAAAATACGTCGGTTTTCTGATTTGGAGGGAGTGTCGACCGACACCATGGTGGTGTTGGTCGACACTAGTTGATTCTCGCGTGTCAGACAAACCACTTTTTAGTAAAATGATCATAACTTTTGCTTTAGGTTCCTGATTAACCTCAGACCGGTGGAATTGGAAATTAACTCAAAGCTCTATCTTGTGTAAAATTAAAGCTCAATTCGCACCGTGGGAAGGTCTTCATCCATAAGCTAAACTTCTGATGCACTTCACAGTTTTGCACCTCAAATAACTCCAGATCTCCAAAGTTCTCCAAAACATACCTAGACCATGTATAACACAAAACAACATCAAAACGATCCAAACACATATAATAGGCTCTAAAAACTTTTATAGTATGGTCTAAAAGTGGTAAAAACTATGGTATATCAACTTTGTAGAAGGACTTCCTAAATCAGAAGAGTGAGTGTGATATGGGTCGTGGTTGATAGACTAAGCAAATATGCTTACTTCATCTTTCTTAAGCACTTGTACACCGTTTTGTTCATCTGAGAGATTGTACGTCTTCACTGGTATCCACAATCAATCATATCAAATAGAGATCGAGTATTCCTTTGTAAATTTTGGAAGGAATGCTTTAGATTGGCAAGTACCAACTCAAATTTAGCACTGCATACCACCCTCAAAGTGATGGCCAAATAGAGGTGATTAATAGATGTTTGGAATCCTATTTGCGTGCTTTACTTCTTCTCATCCAAAGTTGTGGCATATGTGCCTTTCATGGGCTGAGTTCTGGTACAATCCCTCGTACTACTCATCTCTACAGACATCTCCATTTAAGATGGTCTATGGACGAGATCCACATGATTTACTTTGGTTTGAACATGACTCTTCATCTAAATTTGAGCTGGAGACAATGCTGAAGGATAAAGGTGTTTCCTTACTCGAGAGCACAAGAGGCTATGAAGAACAATGCTGACAAGGATAGACGAGATCTTCAGTTTGCAGTGGGTTCTTTGGTGTTTCTTAAATTGATACCATATCGCCAAATCTCTCTCACTAAGAACTTTTGCCAAAAACTTGTTGCCAAGTATTATGGTCCTTTTCGGTAATTGAGTGCATATATCCAGTAGTTTATCGGCTTCAACTGCATGTGGACTGTAAGATTCACCCGGTGTTTCAGATTCCGCAACTGAAGCCCATTCTTGGTAATAACCATATTGTTTCGTCCCTACCCCTTTCTTTGTCGGAGACAAAGGAGTTTATCCTATAGCTGGAGAGAATCATCAATTTGAGATACGATGATGAAAGATATCTTGAAGAGTTGATTCAATGGAGGGATTACCGGTTCATGAATAGTCATGGGTGTGGATGAAGGATGTCAGTAGAGAATTTCTAAAGTTTGAGCTTGAGGACAAGTTCAATGTTACTGATACACCCTAAATCGGAAGGATCACTTTAGCTGGGTGTTGGATATGATCCGAGAAGGCAAATGGCACTTCTGGAACTGAAATGGATTGAAGGGATCGTCAAGAGATGTGGAATGGCTCCTGATATACCCACGGTTTATGGCTGACCACCTAAGAACGGATGTAGTGCGTTGGCTAACCACAAACAACACACAAGATAAATTGGCTGACCACCAAATCAACAAGCCGGTTCACACCAATGAACTAGCTAAAGAACTCTCTCTCTCTCTCTCAGAGAAAAGAAGTAACAAAAAAATAAACTCAAACTTTGACTTATTTTATTGAATAAATTCAGTTTCTATTTATAGGATTACAAGGAGATGAAAGGATAAAAGATAATAAATATCTTTGTGTAAAAACAATGCATAGAAAAAGAAATTTTTGACTAAAACATGATAAATGAGTCAAATGTGTGGAATCTGATGAAGACTGGTCCATGATGGCGATTTTGAGGAAGATTGGTCAAGGAAGACCCTTCATTGAATGCGCACATGTCTGAATTCGCGAGAACCGAAGATTTCCTGATTTGTAAATGGCATAACTCCCATATCTGAGCTCTGTTTGATCTGATTCTTCTTCGAGGAGCTCCGTAATTGAGTTGGGCACATTCTTGAAGTAATTTTATGCGTAGAAGCCTCGTGGTTTGGAATATATGAGTCAAAAAATGAACATATATCATTACTGCTTCCCATGATGAAGCAATGCATGTCTGTTTTGTCTGGTTCGCTACTCAAGGGCGCATCATTCCCTCCCTCTTAAAAAAGATTTGTCCTAAAATCTGGAACATTAAAAGGAAAAGGGATATAAGCAAAGGAATAATAATCAGAACATTGTTCACCTTGAGTTTGGTCCGGTTTTTGAATGGAAGAAAATCTTTCTTGGTTTTCTTGATGACCACGGTTTTGTTCTTCTTCTGGTCCTTCCTGCATTGACACAAAGCTTCCAAGACCAGTTTCATATGCGCCAATATCAAAAGTATCTACCATCGGCTTATGTGCATAGTCATCAAAAATTGGTAATGGGTCTGAAAAGTCTTCCTTTTTTGGCTCGGTTTCAGCTTTGTCACTCTCCAAAGTCACCAATGGTTTCTGGTTTGGCATTTGTTGGCATAATGACCGATCCTATGGCATTTGAAGCACCTGGTAGAATGAGCTTTGCTTGTGGTTTTCACAGCTTTGCTTTTATCAAAAGAAGACACATTAGTTTTCAAAACAGAATTTGAAAAAGAAGAAAACTTACATTGTTGTTTTGGTGCATAAGAAGTGTTGGTGTTTCTCTTATTTTTGAGTTGTTGAATAGCAAAAATTGTCTTATGCAACATCTTCTCCAAACTAGCATAAGTCTGAAGCTCGTTCTGATCAAGCATAACACAGTTGCTTCTCTTGGCTTTGGTAAAGGGACGATCACTATTTCTGACCTTCTTCTCATCATCATCTAACATGTTTTGTCTCTTCCTCTGGTTTCTTTGTTTCTGCAAAAAATCAAACCCTTTAGAAGTAAATTTTTCTTATCTCCAAAAATCCATTGGTCTTTTCAAACACGGTTTTGAAAGGATAATAAACGTTTGTTGTGGTTTTGAAGCCTGATTGATTTACTTGAGAAGTCCAAACATCTTGAAAACACTTAACAAAGAATTAGCAAATAAAAATCCATCACACTCTCAAAGTGTTTAGCTCACGATTTTTAGGTGATCACTCAGAGTTCTTTCACTGGTTCAAAGGATGATAGGCAGTCAAAATTCAGCATTCAAAACCCAAAGCAACAATGGTAAGAGATAGATAGAGAGAAAAGAGAACTTTTGTGAAATCCGCTTTAACCACCCCAAGGCTGGATTTCTCTTCAGCGAGCAGGATTACTCTTCCACCACCTAGCCAAAAATCAAATCTTTTTTTTTTGAATTTCCTTCTTTTTTCTTTTTTTGTTTTTTTTATATTGCCTAGGTAAGAAGGTGGCCCGAATTTAAGATAGAAAGAAGAAGAAATATTTAGAAATGGAAGATAAGAGGTATGAAAAGATAAAAACAAACCAGCTAAAGTGGCTCTGATACCAATTTATACACCCTAAATTGGAAGGATCACTTTAGCTGAGTGTTGGATATGATCCGAGAAGGCAAATGGCACTTCTGGAACTGAAATGGATTGAAGGGATCGTCAAGAGATGCGGAATGAGTCCTGATATACCCACGGTCTAAGGCTGGCCACCTAAGAACGGATGTAGTGCCTTGGCTAACAACCAAATAACACACAAAGATGAATTGGCTGGCCACCAAATCAACAAGCCGTTCAAACCAATGAACTAGCTAAATAACTCTCTCTCTCAGAGAAAAGAAGAAACAAAAAATAAACTCGAACTTTTACTTATTTTATTGAATAAATTCAGTTTCTATTTATAGAATTACAAGGAGATGAAAGGATAAAAGATAATAAATATCTTTGTGTAAAAATAATGCATAGAAAAAGAAATCTTTGACTAAACATGATAAATGAGTCAAAGGTGTGGAATCTGATGAAGACTGGTCAAGGATGGCGATTTTGAGGGAAGATTGGTCAAGGAAGACCCTTCATTGAATCCGCACATGTCTGAATTCGCGAGAACCGAAGATCTCCTGATTTGTAAATGGCATAACTCCCACATCTGAGCTCCGTTTGATCTGATTCTTCTTTCGAGGAGCTCCGTAATTGAGTTGGGCACATTCTCCAAGTAATTTCATGCGTAGAAGCCTCGTGGTTTGGAAATATGAGTCAAACAATGAACATATATCATTACTGCTTCCCATGATCAAGTCATGCATGTCTTGTTTTTACTCAAGGGCGCATCAGTTACCGAGGAGGGTATTGATAAGCCTTGGAGACTGTACATGAGGAAGAAGTTGAGAGGGAAGAACGATGAGCTCGAGGGAGTTATGAGAAACATAATACAAGAAGAGGAAGAAGGAAGAAGGTGATGACGTGGAAGCTGTTTAACTGATTCGGTTAGAGTTAGTTAAAGCCGTTAGCTCATACTCAAGTAGTATAAATACGATAGCGTTGGTATATTCTAAAGTAGGCCTTATGAAAGTGTAAAGTGGACTCTATTGTTTAGAGTTTGGGCTTAACCAAGTGTTTGAGATTGTAAACAATAGCGTTTTACACTGGAATATACATTCTAGTTCTATCATTGAGTCATCCGCGTATCAAAACTGTAATTCTCTCAGAACATAGCGTTTCGAGGTCCCCGACAAGATTAATGTTCCAGCACTTGCATAAATCGAGGTGTTGCAGATAAGCATATGCGTCAAGAATGAATTTCAAACCTGTGTTGGTCATTAGATTATTGAAATTCTCGGCGAATTACCACACGTAGACGATCCAGGGGAAATAGATCTCAAAGCGAGATGTTTATCAAGAGGACCACTTTTATTTGTTAAGTTGTGTGTATTATATATAACAACGTGTAAATACTGAACTTTATGTCAGAGGTATTACATTAAAAGGTCATGTTGTAGAGTAAATAATTATAAATAAATTGTAATGTCTTATCTATATAAATAAGCCTGGTCCACGGAACAATGAAGGTAAACTCCAAAGATTGAAAAGAGCTGAAGCAAGTAACAGAAGCCAACACAAGAAGGCCGATGCAGCAGAGACTTTGTATTGGCTACAGAGGTTATCACCGCACTCCGATGCACCGATAGACAAAAGCATCTCAATTGCACTGGCTACACCACAAGCCCCAGCCAGAGAAGAAAACGACATTACCTATCACATATGTAGAACAAGAATAAGAATACCGCGCAGCATTTTTAGGAAGATTAATAAACTCTTTTCGCATTGCTTACCACATCACCGGCGATAAAGATCGATAGAACTATTGGTTCATGAGGCAGTTGTTTCAGTAAAACAGAGTATGCATCGCCCAGCGCTAGTGAGATACTCCATGGAATTACATAAGCCATCACAACCGTCAAAGAGCTTGAGAAAGAAAGAGACATCAAAATATAATCTTTATGAGCTGATGCAAAAATAACAAATAATTAGATAAGTGTAACAGATACAAATTTAACCGGAAAGTAGTGACGCTATAGAAATCGTTATCCAAGCACATGAAGATGAGAGAAGCGGAAGAGAAAAAGAGTTGGCCGAGACGAAGAGCGAAGCTGGGAATGGTGCCCAACGATCCCGGCACATGCTCCATCCGAAAACTAGAACGTTATATGAAATTTATATTTAATTGTATACTTTTCTAGACTAAATAAAACTTGATTTTTCTTTTTCTTTTTCAGTTTTAGAGTCGAAATGAATTGCCAATGCTATCTACGCAGTCCAATCATATAACCAAATTTTAAAAATTTAGTCAACTTCAAATTAATTTTAAGAAGAAAATGCGAAATATATTGATCATACTCATCTATAATGCTGAAACATACCATCATACCCAACTCCAGTGCACCTAATCTTATTTATTCATTATAAATAAAGGAAAATTATTCGACAACACATTTTCAAGTCATAACAAATTCCCATTATTGTTAAATATACAATCTCATTTTCATGATGAATCATAACGTGTTGTAAGTTGTAACCAATACTTAAACTCAATTTCGTCGTCACGTTGAATCACATGTTATGTGTAAGTTTGCAACTAGGTAAGTGCTTAAAATGAACTTAAATTTTCAAATTATTTATTCATACCAGTTTAAGTGTTCGAATTGATATGTGTTGCTATTGTAGAATTTTGTGTTCTATGAGAGACTTTTTATATAGGATGGAAGAATATTAAGAACACAAGTTGAAGTTGATTAAACTGCATAATATCATAGATGTGATCATATAATAGGATAATATTTTATTTATATTTAGGAGATGTTAATATTTTATTTTTTATATTACGTCATCCGGATACTTGCTAAACCACACGCCAAGCAATCAAACAATAAGAACGAACAAAATTATTATGAATCAATAAACAAAAAGTGAGAGAAAAAGATCTTATTCTGAATGTGTGGTTTGAACGTGACAACAGGTAAGCTTAAGCAGTAAGAGCCGTCGGTGAGTTCCTAGTTCTAACCTTGTAAGACCTGATTAAACCTAGTTGAGTCACAACTCGATAACAGAATAACGGAAATATGCCTAAATTGCTATAAGTGTTATGTTTGCTCTGAGTAAATAATTGTGTGTCCTCTTGCTTCTTCAACTTCGATGTCCTTATATACTTCTCTTAGAGGCAATTTACTCTATCCATTTCTGCCCTTGATCGATTTTATCGCTTTCCAGGAATATTCCATTTTCCTTTGATCTTTGTGGTTTATCTTCGGAAACCTTACATTTATCTTCTGAACTTGACATTTATCTTTTGAACTTGACATTTATCTTTTCCTCCAATACAAAAGATAAACGGTCATAGGGATTGGGCTTAATTTCGTTTAAACTCGCGAGTGGGCCTTTAGCCACGTTTATACCTTCTCGGGCCTTTTTCCGACTTCAGCGTCTTTACAATTTATCGAAAGAGCGTTTCCGCAACAACGTCGTTCCGAAGAAGGTTCGAATCCCAGTATAGTGGAGGTAGCTTTAGGTGTTTAGTTAATCGTTTCCTTTTATACGACAAATTTAAAACCTCATATCTCATATAAGAAAGTACATCCTTTAAGTCGTAAAGTTTTAAATGGTAACTTTGATTGAGATAAAAACAGAACAAGTCCTTCCCGACCCCGAAAAGGAGGCTACGAGGACAAGATAAAGATGAATTGGTTGGTCCAACTCGACGACGGGCGAGTTGACCACCGTTCTCGGTCCAACTCGCCAAACGGGCGATTCGGATGATTGAGACCCACAGTTGTTTCGTCGTTTCGATACTCGGGATCTGTTTGCTTGGCGACTTGTCATATCTATTCGTTATATGAAACCTGATTTCGTTTTTCCAGCCTTTCTTTCTTTTGAAATATTATCTCTTTTTCTAAAGAGGATTTTTCCGGGAAGTTTCAGGCTTTGATTTCGTCGTAATTGATTTTGACCCCAACAGTTAGGCCCCTGCCCCTTATAATTGTTTTGTTCTTGCAAGCAATTTAGACAAGTCGGGTAAGTTATGCGGAATCCAATGTCTGAAAATCTGGGGTGAATAGTGAATTTTCTTACCTATAAGTAAGTGGAGTAATTTTTTAGAGTTCTTCAACTTGCTCATTTTCCACAAACTCTTTTCTAAGGAAGATCATTTTCTCTTTTATCTCCTCTTGACATTTTTTAGAAAAAATGAAAATAATGTCTTCAAGGAGAAAAGCTTCCACCAAGTCTCATCCCGATCGTCCTGCTCCTGGTAACTCTAGCTCGCAACATAGCGATGTCACACCCGAGGTGGAGTTCGCAGCACACTCAGTCGATCTGGAAGAGGCCGAGGCGTACTGGGCTGCTAGGGTGAGGTAAACCCTCATAGACCCGGAACATGGGCTCCTCCTCCATTATGTGCCAAACTCGTTGTCGGCTGCCCGAGCGAGAGTTGTCCCAACGGGCTCGATTCCATTCGGAATTTCTGCGGAGTTCTGGAATCAGTAGAGTTTCTTCTTCCGAGAGAAGGGGAAGTTGATGGATCTCCACCCGAGGTTATTTTACGTGCTACAAGGGATATTTAATGAAGTTCCACTTATAGCTTTCCCATCCCAGAAGTTATCGCGCGGCTGTTCAAGCTGTCGGTGAGTCAGGTCAACATGTGCAGTTTACAGCACATCGTTGAGATTTTGGTGTTGAGTTACGAGCGGGTATGACCCTTGACGTTGATCATCTCGAATCCATGTTAATGCCTCGGGGGAATTCAGGCATAGTTCAGCTAAGGCCGCGACCGGGAATGACGATCATAACGGGGTTCGTATCGAACTACCATGACTGGAAAGAGCGTTTTTTCTTTGTTCGTGTGAACAACGCATCTGTGGAGGAGAGTTGCATTCCTCTTTTCAGGACTAGATGGGGCCGGAGATGTATTCTTGATCGGGTACCCGCTAGCTTTGGTTTTGATGATGTTTTGACCTTACATGTCCATTTTCTGTTTTATAGAGACTAACCCTCTCCCTCCGTATCCGGAAGGCTTGGAAACCACTAGGGACCTTCTTTGGGGTGGTCCATTCTTTTGAGCAACGTTTACTCCTAAGTGGGTTCGTCACGCAGTGGCTCTGCACCGTTCTCGGTTTCAACCAGATTTATCAGTGGAGGAAGGGACAGAATCGAGCATGGACAGGTTCATTATGTACGAAGCTCGGGGGAGGAAGGAAAGGTCAAGGTCTCGAAAAGAGAAACATGTTATCATCGACGATGACATGGTTGTCGAGCCATGTTCTCCAGACAGTGTACTTAGAGACTATCTCAACAGTCAGGTGGATGGAGATGGCGGTGAACGGATCGATTTTGACGAGCCGTTTGACTTCGAATTTCCTCCTGTAGAGGGAGGGTCCAGTGAGGTGACAGAGTTTACCAAGGCCTCGAGGATGGTCAATGGGGTAAGTCTCGGTCCTTAATATATATATATATATATATAAGGCCGACCCTTTCTTGACTTCGAGAGTTTTTGTAGAGTCTCCCCATGATGAACTGAGCTCTTGATGCGAGCAACCAAGAGGCTCGCATGGCTCAATTCAGGGCCGAGATGGCTGCCAAGGAGATTGCTCGTTTGAAAGATGAGCTGGAAAGTTCCCGTCGTCTCGAAAGAGAATCGGTTGCGACAGAGGTTTCGCCGAGCCTATAGGCGAGGAAAGGGAGAGATGGCCGAAGTGATAAGGAGCCGTCGCGACAGTTTCTCGAGCGAGTTTAGGGAACTAAAGGGGAGTTATAAGACTCTTGGTGATTATCGCGAGTGTCACGGTGCCGTGGGCACAAGTACTTGTACCTTACACAAGTCCCTGACTATTCGTTTGACATCGAGTACGCGAGGCAGACTGGGCGCATAAACGACACCAATAGGGATTTTGTGATTCCTCAAATTAAGGAGAGGATTTGGGAGCAATGGGATCGGATTCCTGTTTCTCCCGACACGGTGGAAGTCGAGGCGGGATCTCCTGATGAGATGGGTGAAGTGAATCAGGCAACAGTGCCCCTGGATGTGAATGATTACTCGATCGGGAGGTCGATGACCGGGTTCTTTGACCATGGCGACTTATCATAGGGTTATCTGACTTATTGGGGAAGTGATCCCTTTGTATTGTGTGGTCATGTGTGGCGGGACTGGCCGTGTCTGGCCTCTAATCCCGGCCGTTTATTGTTTTTTGTATAAATTATGCTTTTGGTATAAATCATGCTTTTGATTTAAAAAGAGTGTTCGGGTTTTCGTTGATTGTGGAGGGAAGGATTTGAGTTGTCATCTCGCTCCTTACCTTTTTTTGTGGATCTTCCTACTCGTTGCTCGTCCGTGATGTTTGATTAGTTTTCAAAGTTTTGGGAGCGTTTAGATGCGAACGCATAGACATGCTTTCAGGATCTCGTATCTTTTTGAATCATGCCTTGAGACGTTAGAGACCAGTGTGCTGGGTTTAGGGTAAGGCCTAGGTTTAGTTTTGGTTTGAGGCTTTGCGATGACTAGTGTTTTTTCGTTTTGCCTGTTGCGATTTTAACCTGACTCCGTTCTGATTTAAAGTCCGTGATTGCTTCTCGGCTTATATGACTTGTCTGGTCGGAGTCAAGCATCTCTCTGGAGAAAATTTTTAAGTTGTCGGAACCAAAATTTCGTATATATCTTTTATAGTGTGCTATTTATCCTAGTCGGATGTGCGAGGATCTGTCCCTCAGGACGGACCTAAATGCGTTTGCTTAAGACGGCTAAAGTGTTCGGCGGGGCCAATCGACAAGTGTTCGTAATTTTGTAGTTATGGATTGATTGAGAGTGTGTCCTCGAAGATCTAGGTGACATATCGCCTGTCTTTCTTTTGAAAACACTCTTTGTGACTTTCTCAAGTATGCGAGACCGGGATCTCATTTTTTGGTCAGGAGTCGGAGTCGACGATGTGACCAGGATATGTTTGCGAGGGAGTTTGGCGGAATCTTTTGATCCCTTATTTGATGTGACGAAGTTTCTTGGCTTGACGAGTTAGTAAGTTGTTGATCTGTTTTGAGGCGGGATGATTTTTTGCGAGTTCTGGTTTCGGGTTGGTACGATAACCGTTTGCTCGTATGCAGATGTATTTTTCCGAAAGTATCATGAGACGTTCTTCGTGCTGAGGGAGATTTTGCTAGATTTTAATGAAATATTTGTTGCCGAAAGAATTTTCAAAAATATTGAGTATAAGGCGAATATTTTTAGAATGCGGGAATATACGGATATTTGTATATGTACCCATTCCCCCCCCCCCTTCTTGGAGAGGGGATAGTTGAACTCCTCATTTGACGAGCTGCCTACGTATCCCTTCCGGGGATCAAGCCATCTCGTAGTTCTGTTTTTTTGCGCGAGTGTGTTTACTCAGCTGTTGTGTTTGTGTCGATCGTGTTAGTCGCGGGATTGACGTCTTCTATTGGACTTGTCTTCTCTGGTTGGGTCGAAAAGTTGGGCTCTGGAACCTGTTGTTCATTGGTTGTTTCTTGAGTTGTTGATTCTGGAGTGTTTTCGGTCGTTGACTAAGTCAACTTTGCTCGTTTAGGCTTCACCATTGCGGTGGTTGTGATTTGCCTTAGTTTATGCGCGGCAAGAAGCAACGTCTTGAATGTTGCTAGCATCCCCAGATCGTGGCTATCCCATTGTGAGTCGGGAATTTGACACCCAGGTGATAAGTCAACGGGACTGCCTTCATGGCGTTTAACCAAGGGCGTACCCATTATGACATTATAGATGGTCGGATGATCGAAAACCGTGAAATTAATGATCTTGGTGATTTCTTTGGTCGAGATGGGTAGTTTGATAAATCCGAGGGGTCACCGACGTTGTGCCTGAAAAATTGTCAACGGCTTTGGAGATGGTACCACTTCTCCTGACTCGACGTTCATCCGCCTGAGAGTGTCACAGAAGATGACGTTGACCATGCTGCCTGCATCGATGAGAACTCTGGCGACCTTGAGGTCTCTTATCACGAGATCGATGATGAGTGGATCGTAGTGGGGTTGATCGATCCCGTCGGCTTCTTCTTCTTCAAAAGTTATTGCTTCTTTGGGGAGGTTCCGGGGTGCAGACCAGTTGGGAGAATTTGCGCTAGTCTCAGCTTTACGCTGATAAGCCTTTATCGCTGAAACAGTGTCATCGCAGTATTGGGATCCCCCGATGATCATGTTAACTTGGCGGCGGTTATTTTCGTTACCTTGCTCATTTTGCCTCCTTCCAAGATTTTCTCCCGATTGGTTTCCACGGGAAGGGTTCTCCGTTTGGGGAGTCTTATCGTTTTTTGGAGTGCGGTCCGAATCGCGGATAAGGTCTTCACACTGGAAACTTCGGAAAGTTCTCTTGTGATCAGCTTGGCGGCCAGTCTGGCCCCAAGAACTTTGCAGTTGATGGTTGAGTTGCCGTTGGGCATGGTGGAAGTCGCAGAAGACATTCTCGTTGTAGCTTGGATTCCGGGTCCATATGTGTTTCCCGTAGTCCGGCCTTTCTCTGATCCAGCGTTGATAGCATAGCTATGTGCTCCTTGGGTTTCTTCTTCCTCGCGATGGACGTTCCTGTCGTTGCGAGGATTTTTCTTTTTTGACTTCTGATCTGACCCTGGATCCTTTAAAGACGTTTTGGTTGTTTTCTGTTTTCACGATAAAACTTTTGTCTCCTCTTCGATAATTATGTAGGCCGTGGCTTTGTGGAGTGCGTCCAGGATTGTACGCGGTTTCTCCAGAGTGATTCACTTCCTGAACTTTAACTTGTACCAAAGCGTCTTTCGGAGCGCGTCGATGGCCACTTTGTCGCTAATTCCGCTGAATTTTGCCATAACGGTTTTGAATCATTTTATGAAGTCGCATAGAGATCCGTCCTCTCCCTAGGAAAGGCTCCAGAGGTCGACGTCAGACGTTTATCGATCTATAAACATAGAGTACTGTTTGAGAAACTCCGAAGCGAGTTGACGGAAGCTTCCGATTGAATTTCAACTCAGGCGAGAGAACAATTTGAGTGCTGCCCCCAAAGGTTTTCGAAAAAGAGGCGGCACTCGCCGGCATCTCTTTTGCTTTCTCTAAACTCATCTCTTCTCATCGCAATCTGAAAAGCCTGCAAATGTGCCTTGGGGTCGGTTGTACCGTCGTAAAGTGTCACCTTGATTTTTCCAGGATCCAAAACTCGAGTCCCGGTGATGCGAGTTGTAAATGGGGTTTGCCGAGCTTCCTCAAGTAGCTGACCGATCTATGGTGTGGTGCTAGTAGCATGATGGATTTGAGACTTTACCGCCCTAACCTCAGCTACTGTTTTTCTGAGACTATCGCAGAGATCGCGGATCTCGGAATTTTTACTGGTGGATTTCCGATCTTGTTGGTGATTTCCGCGAGTGTTCTGAGTTTGCTTCTCGGCTTGTTCTTCCTGTTTGTTCCAGAAGATGGCATCTTCTTCTTCTGTCATAGGTCTTTGTTACTCTCTTTTTCTACTCTCGGCTACTGTTTTATTCCACCATTATGGTGTTTGTTAATTTCTTCTGGAAACTCTTCACTTCTTGGATCACTACACAATGGTTTTGTGATTCTTGAGCTTGATTCTGTAGATTCTCAGCTTTGCTTTCTGCTTCTCCAAGCTTTGAAAGCGTCTTATAGCTTGATTCCCAGCTAATGTCTTCTCTTCTTAAATCAGTTTGGTCCATCTCTTTATGTTTTCACCAAAACACTGGAACCGGGTACTCAGGATGGCACAACAAACCTCATGTCATTACTTGATTTGATCATTCCCTTGCAACGCTATTTCTACGTTATATCCAGCTCTCGCAATGGTGGAACACTGAAAGACACACTCTAGAGACCGCATGGTTCCTTGATCTCCTGATGGCATAACCACTACCTAGCAGAGAGTTGCAATAATGTAAGCCATCAGTTAAAGCAATCTCATTGGTATCCTTAAACAATATACTAAAGGCACATCCATAAGATTTTTTTTTCAATTTAAAGCTAACGAAAACAAAGAAATTGGAAACCTTACATAAAATCCAAACATAAATTTTACAAAAAGAAGTAGCTTTGTTTCGTTGATCCTGGCCGAAAAGATCCAGCTTCAGGTTTGTCATACACAGATACATGCCCTTGTGAAGTTGATCTTACAACTTCACATATAGGCATGAGCAGAGGCTTTGAGACGTCCCTATTAGGAGACCTGGTCCAATAAACATGGACCTTTATACATCTATATCAGCAAAAAATAAATCATGACATGGGGTGTTTCATATGTGCTAAGCAATTCACCCGATAAATGTAACAGAAATGCCAAGTTAAGTATCAGGAAAGAGAAACATGAACAACATACCATGAGGATAGGCAGCTTTCAGAGGGAGTCGAAAGCAAGTTTGGGTTTCCATGGCCTTTAATGGATCCATGTGATATTCTTTAAAGCAACATGAATGCAGAGAAGCTCCAACATGATGCATAATTAAATCAAATATGTCCATAGTATACGCAACAATATCCATTTTGTGAACTGCAACTATGACTTGCTACACACCAAAACCTCTAAGTATACGTGTATGCTCCCTTTTCGGGCCTTTCAAATAATCACAACCAGCATCAAAAGCACCAATAGCATCAATGACCAGAATCGCGGCATGTTCGGAACAAATATTTGTGTCCAGAAGAGTCTAGCAAACCAACGCAATGTATTTCAGTATTAAAATAAGCAACAGTCACAGCCATTTTCATTCCTCGTACCTCTTCTTCAGCACTCTCATCCAAGTCCCATGCATATGCAAAAGACCCTTTGCTTTGATTGGGTTATAGTACCTGCAACTTTGCTTCTCTCTCAAACTTATGCATTCGCTTTTCAGATATTTTCCCAGTTGATGCAGTAATAGTCTACCTGAAAGTGTTGATTTACTAGAATCAACATGTTCAGCCTAGAATCAGATTGCATATATTAGTAATCAGCATGAAAAAATATCAGTAATTAGTCGCCAGAAATCCAAGAAACTCACGAAGGCAAGAATAATTGACTTAGGGTATCTGAATCTTTATCAGTACTAAGCATCCACTCCTTGGCTTATAGTTTGATTGATATCATTATGAACCACAACTCAAAACTAAATATGTAAAGGCAGAAGATCGAATCGTGAGGATTTAAATGCAAAAACATATGCCCCAACAAACATAAATAGAATTGCATCCATAGGATTAGAAAAGAGCGAACCTTCAGTTTGAAAGCGTTGTCGAGCAAGAGCCCCAACCCTAATCACTAGAGATTAAAGCATCAATGATTCATCAATAGGAACTTGTGGTAATGGAGATAACAGAGAGCCGAGAAGGTGAAGACGAAGACGAAGTGAAACATTAGATTCGATCGGTGCGTTGATATTAGGATTCTTGGATGTCGGGCTCGTCATGGGCAGATTTAAATTTTGCAGCCACACATTTAGGCCCATTGTTCTTAACCTATAAAGCTTATATGATATGGCCAAAAAACAGTTTATAATTCGTTGATATTCTGAGCTGGCGTGGATAGTCTCTCCTTTCAAGTTATTTGTGATTACACCAGAATTTCATTGTATAATTCTCTTAGAATTGAATAAAGTTCTTGTTAACCGTCATTTTTAGTTGTGCATAATGCTTTTGGAATTCCTTGATCACTTTAGCTTGTTCTGTGGGTGACATTTGCTAAAAAGCAGACCAAGATATGTCAAAAAAAAGTGAAAGGACCCATAAAAGTATTAAATGATGCAAATTGTGATCACTACCTGTGTTCATTGCAACCTTAGATGTGGTTAACCTTTCATGCCTGATGAGATTGAAGTACTTCATAAGAATATTCATCGTTTTATTCAACCATTATGGTCTTTATTACTCTCTTCTAGAAACTCTTCACTTCTTGAATCACTACACAATAGTTTTGTGATTCTTGAGCTTGATTCTTTAGATTCTCATCTTTGCTTTCTGCTTCTCCAAAATTTGACAGCGTCTTATAGCTTTATTCCAAATAATTTCTTCTCTTCTTCAATCAGTTTGATCCATATCCTTATGTTTTCCACACAACACTGGAACAGGGTATTCAGGATGGCACAACAACTCTTGTCATTACTTGTTTGATATGTCCCT
Organism: Moricandia arvensis; assembly: GCA_905132765.1. Classification (NCBI taxonomy): domain Eukaryota; kingdom Viridiplantae; phylum Streptophyta; class Magnoliopsida; order Brassicales; family Brassicaceae; genus Moricandia; species Moricandia arvensis. Next base: position 68,706 of record CAJHQP010002594.1, read on the forward strand.
TTCAACGCTATTGCTACTTTATCTCCATCTCTCGCAATGGTGCAACACTGAAAGACACACTCTAGAGACCGCACGGTTCCTTTATCTCCTGATGGCATAACCACTACCTAGCAGAAAGTTACAGTAATGTAAGCCATCAGTTGAAGCAGTCTCATTAGTATCCTTAAACAATATACTAAAGGCACATCCATAAGAAAAAAAATCAATTTAAAGTTAACGAAAACAAAGAACTTAGAATCCTTACATAACTTGTACAAAAATAAGTAGCTTTGTACCGTGGATCCTGGCCGAAAGCTCCAGCTTCAGGTTTGTCATACACAAATACCTGCCCTTGTGAAGTTGATCTTACAACTTCACATATAGGCATGAGCAGAGGCTTTGAGACGTCTCTACTAGGAGACCTGGTCCAATAAACATGGACCTTTATACATCTATTTCAGCAAAAAAAAAACCATGACATGGGCTGTTTCATATTTGCTAAGCAATTCACCCGCTAAATATAGCAGAAATGCAAGATTAGGTATCAGGAAATAGAAACATGAACAACATACCATGAGGATATGCAGCTTTCAAAGGGAGTCGAAAGAAAGTTTGGGTTTCCATGGCTTTTAGTGGATCCAAGTGAGATTTTTTAAAGCGAAAGGAATGCAGAGAAGCTCCAACATGCTGCTTAATCAAATCAAATATGTCCATCGTATATGCAACAATATCCATTTTGTTGACTGTGACTATGAATTGATACACACCGAAACCTCTAAGAAGTCGTGCATGCTCCCTTGTCGGGCCTTTCAAATAATCACAACCAGCATCAAATGCACCAATAGCATCTATGACCAGAATCGCGGCATGTTCAGAACAAATATTTTCAGCACTCTCATTCAATGCCCATGCATATACAAAAGATCCTTTGTCGTGATCGGGTTATAATATCTGTAACTTTGCTTCTTTCTCAAACTTATGCATTTGCTTTTGAGATACTTTCCTAGTTAATCCAGTAAACGTCTACCTGAAAGTGTTGATTTACCAGAATCAACATGTCTAACCTAGAATCATATTTCGAATATTAGTAATCAGCATGAAAAAAAAATTAGTAATTAGTCGCTAAAAATCCAAGAAACTCATGATGGAAGGAATAAATTGAATTAATGTATCTGAATCTTTATCAGTACTAAGCATCCACTCCTCGGGCTTATAGTTTGATTGATAGATCATTATGAACCACAACTCAAAACAAAATATGCAAAGGCAGAAGATCAAATCGTAAGGATTTGAATGCAAAAAAATAAGCCCCAACAAATATAAATAGAATTGGCATCCATAGGATTAGAAAAGACCGAAAAAGCGTTGTCGAGCAAGAGACCAATCCCAATCACTGATATGAGTGTTTCTACAGCTAACACGGCAAACTAATTTCTAGTTGTTTTGTTGACTTTATTTGGAAAGGGTTCCCCATCACCATTGTTCAGTCCACTTATAAATATATTGCAAATGAATCGATGAAGAAAGAAGTATAAGACACGAAGTATCAAATGGAACAATAAACAAGAGATTAAAGCATCATTGATTGATCAAGAGGAAATCGTTGTAACGGAGATAACAGAGAACCGAGAAGACGAAGACGAAGACGAAGTGAAACGTTGGATTCGACTGATGCGTCGATATTATGATTCTTGGATGTTAGGCTCATCATGGGCGGAGTTAAATTTTGCATCCACATGTGTAGGCCCATTGTTCTTAACCTACAAAGCTTACATGACGTGGCCAAATATCGTTGATTTTCTGAGCTGACATGGACAGTTTCTCTTTTCAAGTTATTTTCCTTTAAGTATAGCATATATAGATAGTTGTCAAAAGGATTTCATGGGTTCGTGCGAATTATGATTTTGGAAGGAAAGACTTGTCTCGACGAAGACCATTGAGAATTCATGACTTTACCATTATGTTGTATGTAACTAGTTTATTGGAGGTGAGAACTAAGATGAAATGTATAGGTCTAAGTATATACAGCCCATGGGTCACCAAGTCCTCGAAATTTCTAGGCTTCAAAATTTCAAATTCTTTCTCTGTATTTGATCCATTAAAGAGCAACATTTTCAAAAGTTTGTTTTAGGTGTAAAATTTTCTGGACAGACATTGTTTCGAGGACCCCGACAAAACATATGATCCAGCACTTGTGTAAAATCGTGGTGTTGCAAGTGCACAAGCCTCAAGAATGAATTTCAAGTCCGTGATGATCATTAGATCATTCCCAAAAAGCTGGAGATCGGGTAGGTTTGGGCATGCTAACTACAATTGCTTATGCAAATAGATCATCATATCCTTTTTCTTTTGTCAGCACCCCATTTGGACTAGACCAAGTGTTGATCCGACGAGCCCGTGTCTCCGAGGAAATTTCCATCTGACCGTGTCTGATCTATATGGGAAAAAAATAACCTCTAGATCTTGCTTCTTTCGCTAGTGAATCATCCCGCACATTCTTACTCTGAGGAATATGAATCAGGCTCACTTCCTCGAAGTCTTCTTGTAGTCTCTGGAACACTTTTATCTCCGTCGCGAATTCTGGTGAGTCCCTCGGATTCATAGTCATGTCCACTAGGTCCAAGCAGTCCGTCTCAAATCGGATCGATCTTATCCTCTTTTCTCTCAGACTGCCCAAAGTAAGCTTTCCATCTCCTCATGTAATGTTGAGAGGCTCCTTCCGCACGCCCGTAGTCCAAAGAGGTCAGCACCCATTTGATCCTTAAGACTCCACCCTAAGCCACTAACATTGCCATTACTGATCCATGAGGCATCAATTTGGCAGGTAGGGATTCGAGGTATTCAAGGGGTATTGTCTCTACTTCTATGGTAAGAGGGTCGTCCTAGTCTTCATTTATATCTTCCTTTCTCATTGGCCTTTCTCTAACATTCTGGCCTCAAGGGATGCATGTTGAAGAGTGTCAATCGGGCATACGACTTTCCCATTAAAGATTTTGTTGTTCTTTGCCTTCCAAATGTACCAACAGATCCATGGGAAGGTGTCAAATTGTGGTCTCGACGAAGCCACCTCTTTCCTCTTCCAATACAGAAAGTTCATGTTTTGGTATAAAGATGTACTCGGGAAGTAACCGGGAAAAGACGGATAGTCCGATAAAGCTCAAACCTGCAGGGCATGGAACATTCAAAAAGAAGATGATTAATCGAGGCCACTGGGCCAACACATCTAGGACAGCTCCTATTGATGCCCAGGTGTCTATAAGTGAGCCTCTTTGTCGTCGCCATGCAGCCTGAGATAGCCTACTATAAGAAATGTGTCATCTTACTCGGGGCTTTCACATTCCACACATGGCACAGCAGGCAAGTGATACTCAGTTCTAGAACCTTCCATCTGTAAACCTGAGCGTTGTTGCTTAGAGGAGGTCGTAATCGGATTTGACTGAATAAATTCAAATTTTGTGTGATTCCAGACATATCCATCCTGGCTAGAGAGCGAGATGATTTTAGCCCAAGTATCAAAGGGATATCGTCTGGATGAAAAAAATCATGTAAGAGCTAGAGGTCCCACTCCTTGGTAACATCTCTAATAAAAAAATGAATAAGGAATTGGGGCAATCTTTAGACATTGTGATCAGTAGGCTTAGGTGGTCGTGCATCTGAGTCAGAAACCCATGTGTCACTACACACTCTTGTATCTCGACCAGTGTCAATTGTCCTCCGTAGACCCCATATAAGAAGAGGTTTGATGCCATGATACTACACCATCCATATGATGGGAGTATATTCATCGATCTTCCAAAGGAGATGTAATGATTATAATATCTTCTTTTTAGGACACGTGCCAGTAAAGAGTTCGGATAATGAATTAGTCTATACAATTGTTTGCAAGAAGCGCTAAATTGAAATTATACAGATCTCGAAAACCTAGTTCTCATGTATTCTTAAGGGTAAAAATCTTGTTCCATGCTATTCATATAACCTCTTCTATTTTATTTCGACTCTCACCAAAAATAGAAAATTATGCTCTTAATCTACAAAAATTGAAAATTATGCTCTTAATCTATCGGTAATGCTTTGTGAAAACAAGAAAACCAACATCACAAATGTCAAGACTACTTGTACAACCAATTTAACTTGAACTTATTTTCTATGGATTATTAGCTATTTATTTTAGGCTGAACAAAAATTTTACTTTTCCTTCAGCTACTTTTGTACCAATCAAGTGGAATATTTTTCAAGTTCTTATTCTGGTCACTGTTTAGAAAAGAGTAAAAAAGTGTATGATTTTCCTCTATCTTAATTTTATAAGGAGAAACATGTTAGGCTGATTTTGTTTTTTTCTTTAATTAATTTAACTCTTATTCCCACTTTTGATTTCTCAATCACACACTAAAAAATATATATCTAATCTACTTTAAAATCTAAGGGCATCCACACCAATGAACCCCCTTGGGATTCATTTTTCATTTTTTTATTATTAAATTTTTTTGTTTTTTTTTCTTTTTTTTTTTAAAAAAAAATAGACCAATCGCGGGGCGCCACGTGTCGTGAACAGTTGGTGATACGGGTTCACCAGAGTGAACCTCAAAAGGCACGGATTCATCACTGTTCATCTAGAAAACTGTGTGAACCCCCTTATGAACCTCATGTACTTGCCTCTAACATCCATGGTAAGTTACATAGTTTCTCAGATTAGTATAAATGCCAAAAAATGTTATTTTATGAAATATGCAAGTTGCTAGAAGGAGAAGCGGCGACGTGCCTGAAGAACACAAGAATTTAAATTGCAACAGCTTGGAGAGAAGTTGCTATGCATCTGGTTGTCTCTAATTAAAATAGTTTTGGTCTTAAGATCTATATAGCTAAAATCTATCTGATTTTGAGTTTTAAGAACACAACAAATTTTAACTACAGAACCATAATTAACTGAAGAAAGAAACCAAAAAGGCACTCAGAATGAGTAGGAGGTATTAATTCATCATAATCAGATGACAATAAACAATCCTCATCGTGCTTTCTCTATTGAAAGTTAAAACCAAACCAAAAATTCAAACAAATTGAAAAAGGGTTACTCTCAGACAAATGCCTCGTTTGTCCCCACGATTTAAAGAATGGATTGATCGGACTCGTCATCTATTGTTTGTTCATCACTGAGAAACCCTTTTTCGCTTAACTAGTAAATAAAAGAAAACTAAGAGAATAAATCAGGGGAAGAGATATGAAAACGAAAACAGAGACCAAATGGAATTAAATCAAATACGATAATAAACGTGTGCGGAAATAAAACTAGAATTCAATTTAGGGTTGAACTCTGAGAACGGAGAAGATATATGCTTGGAATCGCGGAGAGTGTTGTACTTTAATAACGAAGCTGAAGTAGGGTTAGGGTTTTAGAGTCCTTTACTTAAAACGACATGAAGTTGCTTGTCTAAAATAAACAGCGTGTCGTTCTATTATTTTAGCGGATTGAAAACGCCACTCATTCCGCATGTGCGTACGTGAAACGAAGGTGGCAATTCAAACTAAAATTGTAGTATTCTCTTACGATAGACAAACGACACGAAAGCTAGTCCTTCAGTTTCTGAAGATAGCGTTTAGTCATCCACCTTGTTGAATGACAAGAAATACACCATGCATTCCACGGCTCGCAGATACGAAACGGACTGACATAGGCAATTTAGCACACACACACAAGACAAAACAAAAATCAGAGATTTATAACAGCTGCCCTAGGCATCTTTATCCACGCTCAAGACAGAGTTCTTGATTTTATTTTTTCTTTTTCTTTTTATCTTAAAAATAATAGATAATAATGAAGTAAAAGTTAAACGCAGATGCTAGGACGAAGCTGTCACGTGTGTAGTGCGGCGCCCGCGAACAGTGTAGAAACCATCAAAAAGCAGTTCTTAATTAGAATTTTAGGAGGTGATCTTAGCAGCTGTTCACGCAGTCCACGTGTCAGTGAGACCCGCGAAGACAGTGTAAGAGCGCCCTGGCTTAGAGAAGCTTGGATAAAATGCTCTTTAGAACGTCTTGAACAATAGAATCAGAGCAAATAATTGAAAAATGATAAACTTTTGTAGCTATGGAACATGTGATTGAGATGAGGCAGTAGCATATACTGTATGTAACAGAAGCAGAGCAAAGATATTGTGACATGGATAGATGGAAGGAAGAATTGTGTGGAGAGAAGAATATTCTATGTTTTGTGACACGAACGATTAGAGCGCGCAAACAGGGTAGACCACAGTATAAGAATGATTCCTAGAGTGTTTGATACACCACGGGGGGCTGGACGTGAACGAATTCCTGAAGCCACCGGAGACTCGAATATGTTCTTGGAAGAAGGTAGCAGCCTGTGAGAAGGCTTATGCAGAGCCAATCCAGGTTCCGGGTATATACTGAACAAGGAAGTGTGGAGAGACTACCAGTAGAAGGATCATAGAACCCGGTAACTCAAGCCAATCTGCCCTTTTTTAAGTACCATCAGCAGAAAAAAAAACAGTGAGAGTTTAAAGATTGTTTCAGCTATAATAGCAATAAACACCATACAGCAAGGAACACATCATCCTCAAGCACGCAACAATACACAAAGAGTGATAGGTAATTACCTGGGAAGTGCTTTGGGAAGAAAAGTCTGAGTACAACTGCAACGACAGCTATCAATTTCCCAACGTCTCCACTAGAGAAGAAAAACTTTCACTTTAACCAATGCCAAACTATAGACTTAGCGTAACAACATTTGTTCTTTTGGAAACTGTGTTACCTGAAGAAGTTGAAAAGCACACCAGGAAGGCTAAGGAAGATGTATGGTATCAAGAGTGATGTCAGCATCTTGGCTTCTCCAATTTTGTACGATCCAATATCAACAAGTAACTGCATCAAAGCACCAATATCAAAAAACAGAGTAACACTGCATAGACCAGTTCTAAATCTCAATCAATCTCCAATCTCAACTTTCGATTGATCCAACATGAAAAAAGCTACCCAGTCGTCGAGATCGAAGAACCCACACAGAAAAATCAAATCTTTCGTTCGTATGAAGAAACTAAAACAAACAACAAAAATCCATCTGAGGAAAGATACTCACATGGCGGCGAAACAAGCCATCCATTTGAAGAAAGAAACACCAAAGGCTGCTCCTCCACCAAGCTTCGAGACATCGTTGAAGAGTTTCGTGGCAGAGAGCTTTGAGCTCCTCCACGTCGGGAATTTACCAAAGCAACCGTGTCGACGTCGGTCTTCATCGGCTAGGTAATCCACACGCCCCATTTCTTCCTCCTTCCTCAGCTGAATAATCGATCTTCGTATTATGAAAGACAATAATCTCGAGGTTTTTATATTTTATTCTTCGAAAAATATTCTTCCAGCCCTATCACAATCAGATTCGTCTTCTCTGCTTTTCAACTTGCTGTTTCGTCTCTTCTCATCAATAGTTTGAAACTAACGTTTGTTATTCATTCGTGGATTAATATACTAGGAAGAATGATTAGTTCCGGCCGACGTGTCAGTTTTATCATTCGGTTGACCCAGTACTTTGGCTTGTGCTTTAAGTTTTTGGAAGTATACGTAATTCTAATCTATTTGTCCAATCAATTATTCAAGTTAATCTGATCAGTAGTAATCCAGATATTTGGTGTATTAGATATTTAGTTAAAAAAAAATTAATTGATATCTGATATATACAAATAAAATAAAATAAATAAAATAAATAATCTAATAATATAAATAATAGTATTTTAATATAATATATAAAATTTAATTATTTTTTAAAATTTTAATCAACTAATATAATAACTTAATAAATAAAAATTGTAAGACATATATAAAATATAATATTTATATAAGTTATATATAATTCATTAATGCCTATACGGATAGATCGAATATACGTTCTGAAAAATATACCAAAAACTATGTATATCTTTTTAAAAGGCATTTATGCTATTTTCTTATTAATTCTTCTATTTCTTATAATATTATGTACAGTTCAGATATTTAGTCCACGTTAGAAACCTCCATATCATTTTTCTAATACGAAATGTTATGAAAAGAGAAAAAATTATAATAAAGAATAAAGCAATGCACCCACTTAGCATATAAATGATATAGAAAATTTCATTCCATTCGATATATATAAAGTTTTCAATCTTCTTTTAAATGATAAATATCTATATATAATAGCAAACCAGTTTTGTGATCAATGATGTAATCAATTTTTTAATAGAAAAAAAAACTTTAAATCATGTTGAGGATTTATCTTTCGATCTTGGTCTTATTCAATAATCATCTTCAGCCTAAAGGAATCTAATCAATCGCATAATCAAGCAAGAAAGAAATAAAGAACACACAAGATTGTTTACCCGGTGTTCACCGCACTCCTACAATGTGGAGAAGCCGCTATACATCAGCGGGGCTAGATTAGCTAGCAATCCACTATAATCAATGTGATTAAAGAGTACATTACCGGAGTTTCACTCGTCTTCTTCGTCTCTCGGTTATATCTCTAACTCGAGGTACAAGTAGAATCGAGGAAGAAGGACAAAACAAGACTATGAGACTATATAACACCGAGAACCTCCTCTCTCTCTCTCTCTCTAGCTCACGTCTGCACCAACCCAATCTCTGCTCACCTCTATCAGTGCTCGAGCCTCTGGCTTCTCTCCTGCATCCTCTCGAGCTCTCACAGTCGTTCTGTTACGAGCCCTTCGACCCACGAGAACGACGACGATAAGAACTCTTGAAGCATAATAACCATCCCTTATTGCCCAACTCACGGTGCCTCTTCATGTGCACCCTATTGTTCTTTAATAAAACCTTCTCCCTGGACCAAGAGTCTTTCCTGAACTCAGCATACTTTTAACGCTTCTGTTGGACTTAGAGACTTAGAAGATTGATGAACAATTCTACAATCTCCACCTTGGCATTGATCTTCTACAGCCCAACCTATCTTCTCTTGAGCTTTCCCTCCGGTGATTGAGCAAACATGCTCACCTTTTACATCTCCTTGCATCCTCTTGGCAACTTCTTGAGTCCTGCAATTTCGGCTCAACATACTTATGAAACCAACTCATCCGCTTTGCTGTCTCCAAGCCAACCTTGCTCCCTTGAAGCTTTCTTGTTCAACTATGATGCTTCTTTTGAACCTGTCCAAGCAACCTCTTATGTATCTACCTCGATTCACATGAAGACTTTTGTGACGCTGCTCCTTAGAACCTTGTAAACCCAGCTACAGCCTTGACAACTCCCAATCTTCAATACTGAGTCGCCATCAATGGACCAGACATGTAACTTTGTTGTGATGTGAATCACAACCCGTTCCTGTGCAAATAACATAGACATGCCTTCTTAAGTGTCTTTCTCATCATTTCACAGCCTTGTGTCATGCCAAACTTCTTCATTGATCTTCCTTTAGCACTTTCCATAAACCTGGAAACTTGAGAAAACCACTTACACTAACTCAACATACATTCCATAAGCTTCTCTTTTTACTAGTATAAGATCAGCCCTATGACGCTTGACTTGTTACTGCAACTAAGGTCTTCAATAATTCTGCCTAAAATCTGATACTGATACTAGCTTGAAACCCTTGTAGAACTAGAATCACCAATGCCTCAAACCAGAAGCACTTTGACTCAGAAAACCTTGTAGAACAACCTCAACAACTAGTAGATACTCTCTGCTTATCCTGAAATTTTCCTCTACACCAATATGTATGAACTTTCAACCTGAAACATCACTCTGCACCGCTGCTTTGACAAGCATAACACGCCGCCTAACTCAACTCGGTTAAGAAGACTTTCGATGTAGATAATCTCTGCTCAAACATGTTCAACAAATCTGCCCTCAACAGAAATTCTGACAACAAATTTGACCACCTGCTGACTTCTTTATCCCTACATCATACTCACAAACCTGTGACAATTCTGAGACACCTTTGCTGTAGGAAAGAACTTGTGCTATCGCTGACCTGCGAACCCTTACCATACCTTGGTACCTGCACCTTTTTTTTATTTCTCAGACTTTACCGAAACAGTGATTGCACCCTCAGTTTCACTTTACAATGCCTCTGATATTGAACTTCACTTGGTTGTCCCTGCATTAAGCACCACAGTCGCTGACACGTTTCATGTAGCCTACCATTGAGATAACCTCACAACGCTTTGCTCTTCTCACCTTCTTTCGGTTTCTACCTTAGAGAATTCCACTTATCACTTCTTTAGTTCCTTGTCTTCTCAGCTGCTAACTTATTCTTGATAAAACAGCTCCACCTTGAACTAAGTATTCTCTTTTCTCTATAAACTTAATCCTTGGCATACAAGCGCCTCTGTCTTTTCTCAGACTTCGGAAGTCACCATCTTCCAGTAGCTCAATATCTCCTTGTATTCTCTTATGAATTACCAGCAACACTCTTTGTCTCCTTGAAGAAACTCATAGAGAACTCCATGAGCTTGTTCAGCTTGGTTATTGATTCAAACAGCTTTGCCTTGAACTGTTCTTCGGTTCATGTGAATACCTGCAAAATCATAACTCACAAGTATGTTAGTTAATGATTGAGCATACCTGTTTGACTCTCCCTAGATGTCCTTTTACTCCATGCTTCATGTGGAGAACTCATATTGATATTACCGACATCCTCTTCACATCTCTGACCACAAGCTGAACCCCTTTACTCCATTTGCTTATACCAAGTTGACCATTAACCTTGTTGAACTGACTTGGCTCTCTTTTACTCTCCTTGCTGCACAAAACCAACCTGAATCTCTGTAGCTCATGTAAGCTCACTAGCAGGACCTCTAAAACCTTTTCACACTGAAGTAGACCTGAGAAATCGTCTGAAACATAACACTGCTCCACTTTAAGTCAAAAAAACATCTAGAGATGTGCACTACAACACTTGTAGAGGCAAGACTCCACCTGAAACAACAATCTCTCAAAAACCCCAACGTGTTCTCTTCACACGTAGCTTCACTTCTCAGACTTATAACCATCCTGCACTTTCTTCTTTGATTTATTAAACTGCTTTGTGTAGCTGACCAACATGGCTTCTTGCTTCTGAATTGTATTTCAGGACTTTGTCAATTCATCTTTCAGCAATTCAACCTCAGTCACTTAATACCAGAACCACCAAGTGTCGTACTCTTCCAAATATGATTACGGTACCACCAAACTGTCTGTGCTCCAACCCTGCTATGGTCTCAGGCAACAACATATCTTTACAAAAACACTTTAAACCCTGTGAAACCCTTATGAATTTAACCACATCAGAACTCATGCTGACTACACTTGTCTCAAATGCTTCACCATTCTTACCCTTGAAAACCTCAATGTGTCTTAGAATAAAACTCCTGAAACATTATCGCAAATGACATGTCGATAACCTAAGACATCTTGCGCAGACTTGAATTTGTAGTCCCATGTACAAAGAAACTAGAACCAGCACAACAGTTCTTTAGATTTCTTTCCTTGAACCACAAAACCAGAAACTTGTTTCTTCTCCTTGGTCCTTATCACTGATATTCTATCAGCCTTCTTTCTCTTTAAGAAATCATCACTTTACCCTTGCAGAACGCCTTGAGTAAGACAATGGCTCCTCTACCACGAGCTTGCCTCTTTCGCTCACTATACCTCACCCAACGCTTACCAACTAATGTTCCCACAAAGGACCTCTGTACCAGCAGACACTTGTATTGTTTCTAGAACAATTTGCCTTTCTATTAGCTGTTTCTTTCTAAGATTAACATGTTTTTTGCATCTGCTTCTTCTTGATGAACTCTCCATGCATTATTCCAATAGTCCGTGATGTTTATTTATATGAGACAAACGTCATGTGATATACCACAGAATCCCGTCTGTTTTATCACCTTACTAGCACTGAAGAATTGCATCACATATGACAGCCTTGATCCCTTTGTGTAGAACCAATCCTTGCTGCCACAAGCTCCATTATGATCCCCTTTTCTGACCTTTTATTACAACCACCTGAAGCTTCTTAGATTCACCAGAACCAGACCCTTAATCTCTGTGACTGAACCACCTGCAACTCAAACTTTCTGAAAAACTTGAACCAGCCTCGAATCCTCAAAATACCAAGCATGTCTTGTTCCAAAACCTCAGAAAACTCATCATGAACCACTCTTTCATGCAACTTACCTTCGAACTTGAATCCTGAAACTTTAACAGTATCCGAACAGCCTTTGACGCATATACGAACTCAATTTCAAAGCGTCCCTTTAAACCTGAAATCCATAAGCACCCACCAATTGCCATTCTTCCAAACAGTCCTGAAAACCACAGCTGCATCTTCCTTCCACAAACAAGCTGACCAACACACAATTTGACACAAACCTTAGCCTTGATCATTCTTTGCAAAATAACATACACCCTTTGTAGTTTAGAGAGCTTCTATTCCTTGATACATTGCAGAAGATGAGTATCCAACCATCACAACAATGCTTTGTGACTGTAGCAGAATGAGACCATTTGTATCCATGACTTAACCTGAGGAGACTTTGAACTGACTTTGATTCTGTAGCCTTAAGTCTGACCTTGACTTAATATGAATCAATGTATAACCTGAGATAACCACCACTTCAAACAACCAGCATCAACAATTTCAGAAACTGCAGAACAACATCACATATCCGATTCTTTACACTTCAATCTATGGTTCTTCATACTCTTGTGGATCACCAAACCATAACTTGTAATTCCCTTTGATCCAGAACTCACACGATCTTATAACTCTAGAGATGAGAGATATTAACTTATGGAATCATCTGATTTCACCAACCAGAAACTATCTGAAACCGATTTCATCTTCCTCCGTGAGTTTTCTTTCATGCGTCTCCGTCGTCGTCGTCTACACGAGCCAACGTCTTCATCTTCTTCCTTTGGCTCTTGAAATTGCATATCTTGCAACATCTTCCTGATTCTTCACTCTTGACAACAATGCGATCGAAACTTGAAGTTCCTCGAGTCCTTCTTGATTCTCCTCGAGAACCGATTTTGATTCGCTTCCGATAAATCCTTGAATCCCCTAAAACCGAGGCTCTGATACCAACTTGGTGAGATTTATATTTTGATCTTGCTTTTATTCAATAATCATCTTAAGCCTAAACGACTAATCAATCGAAGAATCAGCAGAAAGAAATAAAGAACACACAATTGTTTACCCGTGTTCACCTCACTCCTCCAATGTGGAGAAGCTGATGGCGCCCTTGAGTAGCGAACCGGACAAACAGCAAACATGCATGGGCTTGATCATGAGAGCAAGTAATGTATGATATATGTTCATTTTTTGACTCATATATTCCTAAAAAGGCGAGGCTTATACGCATGGAATTACTTGTAGAGTGTGCCAAACTCAATTACCGGAGCCTTCTCGAAAAAGAATCAGATCAACGGAGTTCAGATGTGGGAGTTATGCCATTTAAAAATCAGGAGATCTTCGGTTCTCGCAATTCAGACATGTGCGCATTCAATGAAGGGTCTTCCTTGACCATCTTCCTCAAAATTTCGCCATCCTTGACCAATCTTCCTAAAATCATCATCCTTGACCATTCTTTATCAAAATCAACAACTTTGACTCTTTTATGATTTTCTAGTCAAAGATGTCTTTTTCTATGTATTATTTTCCACAATTTCTTTAAGTCTTCTTTGACGTCATTCGTAGCTATAAATATGTGAACTCTTTTTATGAATAAAAAAGTTGAAGTTTTGAGTTTTATTTTTGTTTCTTCTTTCTCTGAGGAGAAAGAGAGAGAGAGAGGAGAGAGAGAGAGAGAGAGAGATAGAGAGAGAGAGAGAGAGAGAGAGAGAGAGAGAGAGAGAGAGAGAGAGAGTTCTTTAGCTAGTTCATTGGTGTGAACCGGCTTGTTGATTTGGTGGTCAGCCAATTCATTCTTTGTGTGTTGTTTGGTGGTTAGCCAACGCACTACATCCGTTCTTATGGATGCGCCTCAAGCCGTTAGGTTAAATATTAAGATCTAATAAGA
>CAJHQP010002595.1:0-82674 GCA_905132765.1 Moricandia arvensis
TCCATTCTATGCTAAACGACGAGGCGGTGGTTTGTTAAACCAATCTGTTACACATGAAAACCCGCCAAAGTCGACCGTTATATGATGAATATCGCAAAAAGAAACTTTTTACTTTTATTTAACACAAAGTTAACTCATCTAATCTATTTAATTAAAATCTTATATTTATCTATTCATAAATGATATCATTTGAATTTTAAATGGTCTTACTAAAACTGACATATGGCATATATCACAAATAGACTAATAGCATAACAAATAGTTATATAAGGAAACCTTCGATAGAAAAAGTAATCAGCTTCAAAGCCACAGTGCGTTTCATCTCTGGCCGTTGCTAATTGATATCCTTCCTCATGGTGGTATTCTTTTTAACTCGCGATCAGAGTTTACATTATACTTTGCTTTGTTTTCGTAATCAGCTAGTTGGATGAAGGAAACACAGTCAAAATATACAACATTAAGGATATACGACCAAAAAATATTCGTGTTGTTCTCTTAAATTTACAACTTTATGTAAAAATCCTTTAGTGTTTTGATTAAATATTCATTAGTAGTTACCTTAGAATATCTCAATTTTAAGTTAAAAAAAAATCACCTATCATAAAAATTTTAAAAAGAAAAATTTACCAAAAAATTGTATTATTCAAATTAAATTGTTTTTTTTTTCAACTTCAAATTAAATTGTTAAGTGTAAATCTTCATAAAGCGGTTCAATATGATATAACTAAACTACAATTGCTAATTTATCTAAAAATTGTATTGTTCAAAAAAAAAGTTTTTCTTGTTCAGTGTAAATCCTAATAAAGCGGTTCAATATGGTACAACTAAACTACAATATAGCATAAGTAAAAATTTTAGACATAAATTTTCATAAAATAAATATAATTGTTGTTTATAAATTTATCATATAATATTTTTCATAAACTATGATAAAATAATAAGTCAATGTTGAACTTTGTTTACAATTTTATAATTTTAAGTTTTAACAACAATGCATCCTAGTTATAATTGTTTGTTTCTTAGACATTATGAGTGTGGGACGTTTTGCTAGCTTTTTTTTTTTGGTGCGCGGTGCAAGACCCGGTTCTGATGTGGGTTGTTACTTTTTTCAATAGATTTGTGAAGTGAATTTCAAGCGGGTCATCAATGTTTTTTCAGGTTGGTTCACCAGTTTGTGGGTTTTGCCTTTGCCTCTTGTTTTCTGTAGTGTCAAGACTCTTGCCATGCCTTGTCTTCGGTAAGGTCGTGTCACTCGTCTTGTGGTTATTGTTGAATGTTGAGATGTTGTGAAGTGGTGTTGTTCTTTGGTATTAACCGACAGGTTCTTCCAAAATTTTTGGTAAGGGGCTTTGGAGTTTTAACTTAAATGTGTTTGGTCTATGAGTAGTTGTCCGTCAACCGTCTTCTTCGTCGACTGTTCAGGTTAGAGTTCCGTTATCTCATGTTTCTATCAGTTGAAGCTTATTCTTGAGTATCGGTTGCTAGTAGTTTTCAGTTGGAACTAGTTTTGGAACTTTTCTCTAGCCTCAAATAAATCAACCTTCAACGCTTTCTCGCTCAATCTAGCTTCAATTATCGTATTGCTTCATCATTTTAATGTTTTTTTCTGTGCTCCAAAAGTTCTCAGAGATCATTTGCTTTGTGTATTTTTTTCAAATTATGTAATCTATGTTGTGTTTTTAGTTCTGCCTCTGAGTGGTAATGTTTACTTCTTCAGCTTATGATTCCGAAAAGGTGATACACCTTTATCGACTTTGTGTATTTCAAAGTTTAAATGAATATCAGATGAAAAAAAAAAAGACACTTGAGTGTGAAGAACCAAAAAAAGACACTAGACGTTCTTTTTCTATTTCCTCCCAGCCCTAAAACGCTTTACATCGTATTTTTGTCTCTCTAAACGTTTCACCGCCGTTTTGTTGGTTCTGTGGCCGAGCCGCTGACCTCCGTCGACTCATTCTTCCCATTCCCAGGTAAGCTTCTCCATTTCGTACCAATACTAATTTCAGATCTGAATCTCTGTAGATGACTTCTTTATTTGTTGTGTAGAATCAGTTTCACTACAATGTCTTTCTGCAATCAACTAAGCCGCCGTCTCGTCAAGCAAGTCCCTTTCACCAAGCATCCCTTCAGGTCTTTCTCTGCAGAAGCGACTCACCACAGACACCACCAGGAGACGCACAGCTTCCTGGAGCCAGAGAGCTATATAGGAAGCTGGGAGGCTCCGAAAGATCCCAAAGATGCTGAGAGGATGCTTGCACAGCTTAGGAGAGACTATGCCAAGAAAGTGAAGATGTACCGTAGAGACTATGTGCATGAGATTGAGATGCTTCGTGTTGAGAAGCAGCGTAAGGATGAGGCCAGATTGTTGGCTGAACGTGCTGCTAATGAGGAGAGGCGGCGTTTGAAAGCTGAGGCTGCTAAGGTTAGAGCTGAGGAACGTAAGGTCTTTGAGGAAGAGTTCAGGAAAACCTTGGTACGTTCATTCGCATTCGGGTTTCTATCTTCTTAGTTCTGTGTAGTGGTAACCATGATGGGATCTTGATCTAGAAGTTAGCCTAGTGTATGAGATGAGTCTTGAATAAGAAGATGGGGGAAAAGGGTTTGTCTTGGCATGTCAAGAATCAAAGTGTTGTTAGCTTCTTGAAAGTTTGGGACTTTACATAGTTATACTTCAGGGTTTACTGTTAAATAAAAAGGGTATCTTTGATCAAGTAGGCAAGTCTAGCGTGTGAGATGATTCTTGAATAAGATAAGGGGGAAGGGTTTTTCTTGACATGTGAAGACTCAAAGTGTTGTTAGCTTCTTGAAAGTTTGGGACTTTACATAGTTATGCTTCAGGGTTTACTGTTAAATAAAAAAGGGTATCTTTGATCAAGTAGGTAAGTCTAGTGTGTGAGATACTGAGATGATTCTTGAATAAGATAGGGGAAAAGGGTTTGTCTGGCATGTGACTCATTGTGTTGTTAGCCTCTTGAAATAGTTATGCTTCAAAGTCTATGGTTAAATAAAATGTATTTTTGCTTTGTTATCAACTGGTTGAAGAGAGATCTTTAATTAGAGTTGATGAAGTTATATGTCTATGGGTTTGGATAAGTGTTGCTTTACCTCAAGTGGAGGTTTTGATGAATCCTATGATCATATTAATCTCTGCATTAGCTGTTGTTCTGGTTTAGAGCCTTTGACCTCTTACCTGTTAATGGAACATAAGATGGATACCTTAATTTGAAGGCAGTGAAACTTATTAGTTAGAGGTTCTATTTGTTTGAGTATGAGGTAGAGGAAACAATGTTCAGAGACACACACACACACACACACACACTCTATTGTTAAAGGAGTATTCGCTGATTCATAAATTCATCTAATGTAATCGTGGCTGCAAAGTAACTACTCCAATAAGGTTTCTGATTCTAGTTTGAGTTATTATGTCTCTTGATCCCAGATTCTGAGCAGTAATGGTCTAGTGTTTTTCTTGTAAGTTGCAATCCAATCCAATAAACGCCTGAGTCATAGACTGGTTTCATGTTAAAAATTTGCAGATGAAAGAAAGAGCGGAGAAGCTGGAGTTCTGGAGAATGACGGGACTAAAAAGGGAAGATAAGAAGAAAGCAAGAAAGAAGCTATTGCATGAGCAAAGTTCATTGTGGATCGAGCCAAAGGAACTGGAGAAGAAGATTACCGAAGCCCTGGTTGACTCCACTACTCTCTAATCCAAAGCCCATCTCTCATGAATCTTTGTTTTCTCAAACAATCACCTTGGTGATTTTGTTGGAGACTACTCTGTTTTCTTCTCTAAATAAAGAAAGAATGCAAAGACATTTTGACCTTTTTGCATTAAGCACATAATGAGCATTGTTACCACTTAGTACATGCTTCCTGTGTTACCCACACTCTGGATTTGTGCTTATCGTTGTTGTTAGTGATAAGCGGAGTGGTGTATACATTGCAGAGCGAGGCTGAAGAGTTTCTTGTCCCTTTCATTTTGAGTCATAAGCTGAGTGGTGTGTATACATTACATAGCACCATATGGTTCCAATTACTAAAACATTACCTCACACCTCTCTTGTAGTTTTGTTGCATTCATATGTTTATGTATTTGTTTATGCTATTTAAGTCATAATAACATTTAATATAGTCATAGGAATTCATATCACGATTACTCAAAAATGTGATTTCCTTTTTATGCAAAAAAAAACAGACTGATTAGTAATCATTGGTGAGATATATTTATATGACTCTTAAGTTTAGTTTTTTTAGTTATGCTCAATTGCTCATCCCTGTCCCATGTACAACTCTATATCTTTCAGTAACACTGTAATAAAACAACAAAATTGAGCTATCTGACGTAAAAAGGAACATAAAAACAAAACTGAACTATCATATGAATAAACTTTCATGATCGAGTGATTATAGAAAGAAAAAAGGAAAAACATTTCATGCACAAAATGACAGGCTGGCAAATTAGAAGAATGATAGAAGTGGGACCCATTTTTACCATTCACCCACATGATTTTGAGTCTACCCTTCTTCTCCCCACCACTGTTTATATTCCCTCAATTAGTGCCACTACCATCTCTTCCTATATATTATTTCAAACTTTGCTTGTTTTAATTCGCTTTTTTTTTTGCTAAATTTTGGTGCAAATAGTCTCTTGTAGTTTTACAACTCATTCTCTTTTTTTTTCTATATTTTTTTTCTTTCAAAAGTGATGCTTTTCGCATAATTATATATTCTAAGTAGATACTTTTGTGTTGTTGTCAATATTAGTTCTTGAATATATATACATATATAGATAAGAAGTCGCCTAGCCAAACAAGAAATTACAACATATGTTCATCATGTCTTTGTTTTAGAACTGAAAACACGAATTTGAGTCTGGTAAAAGAGTTTTTAAAACTTTTTAATGGTTTGCTGCATGGGTAACAGAATAATGATTCATGAATAAAAGTAAAATTTGAAAAAAAGAGAGTAAAATTTGATAAGAGTAAACAAATAAATAGATTAAAAAGTCAAAGTACATTTGCTCGGAGATTTTGATCAATCTATAAACAAACATTTTGTATAATTTTCTGAAATTAAGATACCTAAGAAAAGACATTACACATAAATGTTCAGTTGACGAAGAAGGAACATGTGTAAACAATAGAAATATATTGAATACAAATTATCAGGACTGACTCAACAAATTATGAGTTCTCTTTGCTATATGAGATATGGACTGGGACTTGCACTTACTCGGTTTTATTAAGAGTAACACATTTTTACACAGTTTAATAAAATAATTGAAATATATTTGGTTTTATTGAATTTATCAATTTAACTAACAGTATTGAAATAAATAAATTTATTTATAACATTAGTGCATTTTTGTAGCTAAGAGTAAACTTACAATATACATTAATTGTATTAAAATTCTCAATAATATTATTTTTATTGCAAATGAAAAAATTGTCAAAATAACTTATATCATCAATGTGGACCGAAGAATTAGACATCCAAAAAATAACAGTATTACCATTGACCGTGACTGAACAATGAAAAAGACATAATAAAACCAAAACTCTGGAAAGGTCAAATATTGTTAAAATCAATTTTATAATATCTAGAAAGGAAAGAATTACAAGGAAAAAAAGACCAAACACATGCACTACTCCAAATAAAAACACAAAAAGATTAATATCAGACAGCCATTTTTTTGTCTCATCTTCTTCCTCTTCCTTTTCTTTTCCATGTGAGGTGAGAAGGGTAAGGAAAATGCCTTTCTCTCTCTCTGTTGTGTAGAAGATCTGTCGGCGAGAATACGTTACGTTTATTCTTAAAACTGTTTAGTAGTATTAATTGCTTATTAGTGGGATACTAATGATGAAAATTAACTAAAATTAGACTTTTTTAAAAAAAATTAAATTTATTTCCTTCTATATTATTTTATATTTTACCACCTGTCGTGTGCCCAATAATGTGATACGCATAAAAAAGGCTGTCATTTTGGCGTTAATCTTTTCCTACCTTATTTGATTAGATATTTTTATGGAATGATATTATACTATAAAAAGTTAACAATTCTCTTTTTTTTGGCACTTATCATTTATATACTCTTTGCTCAATCAAAATAAAAGCAAATTCTCTCGTCTCTGTGGTCATAACTCTTCTTCTTCTTGGCTCTCTCCTTCTTCTGCTTCGTTCTCACTATCTGGTGATTGCATTTGGCGCGAAAAGTTCCTCACCTTTTCTGCTTTTCTCTGTATCGTTTTCAGACAGCTTTTTGCTATTACAAATAAAGATGCCAGTAAGTACGTGTTCTTAATATATGTTTAGTTTCTTAAGTCTCCTGTCCTTCTTCTTCCCTGTGACCCTGTCTTGTCCGAAGATTGTTTGATTTCATCTGATTAAATGATTTTTAGTCGAAGCTTGCAAAATTCGATCGTTTGACTCCTCGAGTTCTCTATTAGTCACCATCAATTCAATGGATCCGTAAGGAATCTGGATTTGGATCTGAATTATATATGTTCTTTTAGTGTTTTGTCAGGTGGCATTAGTTTTGCTGCTGGCATTGAGTGTTTGATTCGGAGTAACGGCGCCGGAAACGTGTGCGATCTTGGTCGGAGACCGAGGTCCAGACCACACAGTGTCTCAATTTTGGAGTTTGGTGCGGTTGGTGATGGTAAAACGTTGAACACACTCGCGTTTCAGAATGCTGTCTTCTATCTCAAGTCTTTCGCCGATAAAGGCGGTGCTCAGCTCTATGTTCCTCCTGGACGGTGGCTCACCGGTAGTTTCAATCTCACCAGTCACCTCACTCTCTTCCTCGAGAAAAACGCCGTCATTCTCGCCTCCCAGGTTCGTGTTTGTGTGCCTTTGATCATTATAAAAAGGTAAAGATCAGAGTTTGTGGCTTCACTGTTTCAAAACTGTTTGTAGGATCCATCGCATTGGCAAGTCGTGGATCCATTACCATCATATGGACGAGGCATTGATCTACCGGGGAGGAGATACATGAGCTTGATAAACGGATATATGCTACATGATGTAGTTGTTACAGGTTATTATTATACATGATTTGATCCTTTTCATTACATTTTGTTTTTGTTAACTGCTAAATGAAAAACTCAACGTTACGTTTCCATGTGTTCATAGGTGATAACGGTACTATAGATGGTCAAGGCCTGCTTTGGTGGGATCGGTTTAACTCTCATTCTTTAAAGCACAGTCGACCACATCTGGTCGAGTTTGTCTCTTCAGAAAATGTCATTGTCTCGAACCTTACGTTCTTGAATGCCCCTGCTTATACTATACATTCAGTTTATTGCAGGTAAAGATTTTGTCTGAAGATTCCCTTCTTATTGTTATAGATCATTTTGGTTATGTTGACTCTTGTTTCTGATGTTGTGCAGCCATGTATATATTCATAGAGTAACAGCTAATACTTCTCCAAAATCTCCTTATACCATCGGCATTGTCCCTGGTTAGTTGTTATGATATGGCTTGGCTTGGCTTTTACAATTGAAACCTTAGTATGTTTTTTTTTTCTTTCAAGATTCTTCTGATAATGTGTGCATCCAAGACTCTACCATCAACATGGGCTATGATGCTATATCACTAAAAAGTGGTTGGGATGAATATGGTATCTCGTATGCAAGACCTACTGCTAATGTCCAGATAAAAGATGTTCGCCTCCGAGGAGCGTCTGGTTCCTCTATTTCCTTTGGCAGTGAAATGTCTGGTGGCATATCTGATGTCGTGGTCCTCGATGCTTACATGCACGACTCGTTATCCGGGATTGCTTTGAGGACAACAAAAGGAAGAGGAGGTTACATTAAAGAGATTGATGTTTCCAACGTCCATATGGTTAACATTGGTACTGCGTTTCTAGCTAATGGTAGCTTTGGAACTCATCCTGATTCTGATTTCGATGAAAATGCTTACCCACTCGTGAGTCACATCAGGTTACATGACATTGTTGGAGAGAACATAAGCGTCGCAGGAGACTTCTTTGGAACCGAAGAGTCTCCTTTCACTTCGATTGTGCTATCGAATATCTCTCTGTCAATGACGAACTCTGGTTCTCCTGATGATGATTCTTGGAAATGCTCTTATGTCGACGGTTCTTCAGAGTCCGTGGTCCCTGAACCCTGCTCTGAGCTGAAGAGTTTTGAAAGTTATTATGGCAGAGCTGAGGCCTTATGAAACCAAACTTCATCTGATAAAAGAAGCTGCTCATGGCTCCATGATTCATATTTGTTTTGTTAAGTTAGCAGAAAAGGTCAGATTCTTTTTCTTTATTCCCAAAATAAAAGACATTGTGTAGATTTTTACCTGTTATTTGAAGCTTGTGAGATTCATATATCTGTACAGGTTCATTTATTTATTCATGTGTAACCGATTAACATTTTGCTTAGTGAAGATTATTCACATGGTTTAAAAAAGATCTTTCATAGACATTAGTTTTCTTTTGCTCTCTCTCAAGGTATTTAGCTAACTAACTCCTATCAATAACCTGACGGAAAATACTTTTATAGTTAGTAAAAATTCAGGTTCAACATGAAAAATATTTTGTTTTCCATGCTTTCGATATAATAAACTTTCAAATATTGATAATACAACTTTATTAAAATTCAAAACTTTTAGGTACTTAGTGAACATTTTGTTCAGTGGAGATTAGTCACATGGCTTAAGAGTAGATCTTTTCATCAACATCAGCTTTGTTTTGTCTTCCCTCTCTTGTTTTTTGGTTTTTAGCTAATTAACTAATAACTAAAAATTATACTTTTATGGTTGATAAAGATTTAGGTTCAATAGAAAGAAATAATTTTTTCTTCCATGATTTTGATATTTCAAATTTTAATAAGTTTATCTCAACTACAACTTTTGTAAAAATCGTATAACTACGTAGTGAAAATTTTGTTCAGTGGAAATGATTCACATGCTTTGAAAAGATTTTTCATCAGCATCTATTCTGTTTTGTTTTCTTTTTTATTCTAGAATTCTTTCGGTTTTAGCTATCTAACTCTTTAAAATTAGGAAACAAATGATAATTTTATGGATAATAAAGATTCAAGTTATACAAAAATAATAAATATTTTCTTCCAATATAACGAATTTTCAAATATTAGCAGATTTTTAAAAACTCTTATCTCATACTTTTGATATAATAAACTTTCGAGAATTCTTTTGTTTGTCATCTCTACCTGTCCATTTTCTTAAGGGTATTTTGGTATTGAATTGATTAATGTGATGTTTCAGCATGCTCAAAAAATCCAAATACTATAGAAATGAATTAAAAGCTATGATGATTTTTTTTAGACAGACTTCTCAGCGTTGGTGTTACGTTTCATATGATTCGAATTCAACTCACTTCATGAAGTAGTCATCATAATGAGGAAATAACGCTTTTGGCGAGGTGGTGACAAGGATTCGACGATGTCCATCACCTTTCTCATAAAAAGATATGGTGTTATGGTGGTATTTAGGAGTTTTGTTGGAAAATAGGCCTTTGGCGAATGACACATTTAATAATAAAATGACACATTTTATTATTACAACTTTTGTAAAAAATCGTATAACTACGTAGTGAAAATTTTGTTCAGTGGAAATGATTCACATGCTTTGAAAAGATTTTTCATCAGCATCTATTCTGTTTTGTTTTCTTTTTTATTCTAGAATTCTTTCGGTTTTAGCTATCTAACTCTTTAAAATTAGGAAACAAATGATAATTTTATGGATAATAAAGATTCAAGTTATACAAAAATAATAAATATTTTCTTCCAATATAATGAATTTTCAAATATTAGCAGATTTTTAAAAACTCTTATCTCATACTTTTGATATAATAAACTTTCGAGAATTCTTTTGTTTGTCATCTCTACCTGTCCATTTTCTTAAGGGTATTTTGGTATTGAATTGATTAATGTGATGTTTCAGCATGCTCAAAAAATCCAAATACTATAGAAATGAATTAAAAGCTATGATGATTTTTTTTAGACAGACTTCTCAGCGTTGGTGTTACGTTTCATATGATTCGAATTCAACTCACTTTGTGAAGTAGTCATCATAATGAGGAAATAACGTTTTTGGCGAGGTGTTGGCAAGGATTCGACGATGTCAATCGTCCTTCTCATAAAAAGATATGGTGTTGTGGTGGTATTTAAGAGTTTTGTTGGAGAATGGATCTTTGGCGAATGACACATTTATTATATTTGGTAACAAACTTTTTGCAATTAGCACTATGGTCAGCCAAAAGACATCCTAACTTTAATGTACTTAATAACATTTAAACTATACTTTTATATCGTTGTAGAGTAAAATTTTTGTTTCAAAATAAGTGTCGTTTTATGATTTTAATACAAAATTTATTAATTTTTTATGCTATTCTATTTTTTATTTGGTTGAAATATGGTTAGGTTTATAGGTAATGATGTTTTTATTTTGAAAATATGAAAAATTAAATGTTTTCTTAATTTGTGTGTAAAAATCTAAAATGAAATGTATACTATTCGGAAGAGCATATAAATATGTCGGTCTGTTAAGAAAGCCCGGCCCAACTGCGTGGTGGGCCAAAAACTGCTTGGTCAACGGACGAAACGATTCGCTACCAAACACATCTCTTGGCTTCCCAGTTCCCACCCATCTTCCTCTTTTCGCCACATTTTTCTGCAATATTAATTTTTCAGCTGTTTCAACTATAATTTTATACTGTATTGAGTCTATTCCACTATAAAATTGATAATAGAGTCCATGATTTTGTTCTTTTGTGAAAAATAATATAAATCGAAATTCCCCGATTCTTCATCTTCTTCCTAATCTCTAAAACCCTAGACTCACTTCCAACTCAGACAGAACCAAGAAGTATAGTTACTCTTCTCTTCTGTTCTTTTGCCAGGAAAAATTAAATTTTAGTGTTTTTTTTTGTTTGGTTTTGTTCGATTTTGGTGGACGATCCATCTTGCAATCAGCACAATGTCAGGTTCTGGAGGAGTTTCAATCGCACGCACAGCGATCCGCGGTGAGAATCGGTTTTACAAAACGCCTCCTATGAGGAAGATGCAACAGCAGTTGAGAGAGAAGCAGCAACGAGAAGAAGAAGAAGAAGGGATGTTGCTGGTGGATAAGGAGCTTTCCTCTGCTTCCATGATGCCGCCGCCTCGTCTGAGGAAATCTCAGGGTAAGAGCAGGAATCGGGTGGTGGCTTCCGGGTCGGAAGTATCCGTTGGGTCATCTGAATCATCTGGATCGGGTCGGGTTCAGAGAGACGGGTCTAACTTGGATCGGTTCTTGGAGCATACTACTCCCTTTGTTCATCCCCGGTTACTTCCCATGGTAAGACAAGTTCAACTCTTTCTGGTCGGAAGTTCATGGGGAAGACTTTAGTTTAGAACTCATTGCAAGATGTGTTTTTTTTTTGTTTGTTTTTGTGTCCTTTGAGCATTTGCTTATTGATGCAATTCGTTTTCCAGAGGAGCAGGTGTGAATCAGAGTGTCATACATATTTTGTTCTTGAGGATCTGTGGGAGTCGTTTGCAGAGTGGAGTGCTTACGGTGCTGGTGTTCCTCTACATATGCATGGGAGTGACTCCACCGTGCAGTACTATGTGCCTTACTTATCTGGCATTCAGTTGTATGTAATAGACCCATCAAAGAAAGACAGGTTAGTTCTTTCAAGTGTTTCGGTTCATTACAGGAAACACTCCTCTGTTTTTTCATTTCCACGGTTCTTTTGAAACAGGAATTCAGTTGAAGATAATGATGTAAGTAGTGAAGGAAGCAGCAGTGGTAAGCTTGATAAGTTACCTAATCATGCTAAGACTCTGGAGAATGCGGTGGACTTGAGTGTTAGTGAACTGAATAGAGTTAGTCTGGGAGATCAATCTGTTACTGGTTCGATGTCAAGTGGAGAGACTGAGACCAGCAATGTTCATGGACGGTTACTATTTGAGTACTTGGAGTATGAACCTCCCTTTGGCCGTGAACCTCTTGCTAACAAAGTAAACTGTCCTCCTAACTCCTAAGCAAAGACAACTATCTTCGTTGTTTTATTTTTCACATTGTAACAAAAGTTTTCATAATTTAGGTATTGGATCTCGCCTCAAGGTTTCCTGAGCTAATGACATACCGGAGCTGTGATCTTTCTCCATCAAGTTGGGTCTCTGTGTCATGGTATTGTTTCTTGTTGACCCTCTCTTGAGTCTTGAGATCGTTACTGTTGGAATATACGTGAATGGACCTGAAATTGATAGCTGTGGTGTGTAGGTATCCAATATACAGAATACCTGTTGGTCCAACACTTCAAAATCTCGATGCTTGCTTTCTAACTTTCCACTCTCTCTCAACACCACCTCCTCAAAGTAAGTAATGCATTTGATGTGAATAAGAAGATAGTATCTACTTGTCTTAGATTCTCGGAAACTAGCGGGGTCTCTTTCTCAGTATTGTTTATGCATTGAAAGCAGGTTCTATAGGTTGTAGTGATGCTAAGCCATCCATGAAGCTACAGTTGCCTACTTTTGGACTCGCATCTTATAAGCTAAAAGTATCCGTGTGGAACCAAAACAGAGCTCAAGAATGCCAAAAGCTCTCGTCTTTGCAACAAGCTGCAGACGAATGGCTTAAGCGTCTGCAAGTTGATCATCCGGACTACATTTTCTTCACCTCCAACGGCCACAAATGAAGTGAAAAACAAAAGATGTTTTCTTGACCATCGACCCGGCTCTGGTCTGATCAACAGACCCCATTATCTGCTACTCTCTACTTCACATAGAGTCTCTCTTACACTGAAGAACCACCAACTAGTGGCTAGACTGTTGCATGTTTTTCAGACTATTCGAGAGTTTGCTGTTTCATTTCCACGAATAAGGATTTGAGGAGCTCATATAGTGTGATTTTGTAATGTTGAGATGCAACACTTTTTGTGATACACTTTGACTGCTAAACTAGAACACAGTTTGGCTTATGTATCAATTTTCAACAGGTTTTTGTAATGGAAAGTTTGTATCTTTGACAAATTTCAGAGTCATGAGTAGAGGAAAATGTATTTTCATTTACTGAATATGCACATTAAGGTTCCCAAGTACATTCGATTACAACATATTCTCATAAACAATATGAGGCTTTCTTACATAAAATGATTTCTTGATTCACCATGACCAGCTGATACTTTAGTGAGGGATTAGAACTTGGTGTCAAGCATCGTTGACCACATCAAGTCCCGCACAAACTCCCTCTCTTTTTTTTTGAGAAAATTATTTTTTTTTCTTTTTGAAAAAAAAAAACAAACTCCCTCTTTCTCGCCTTCTCTTAAATCTTCATTCGAAAATAATTTGTTGCGTAAATAAACTAGGAACAGAATATCCCAATTAATATATATCTCAAAATATCCTCTCTTTTTTTTAACAAATCTCAAAATATCCTAATTGTAAGTTCTCACATTAGTTTTGAACTTATATATTTATATATATAGGAAATTTGTGTTTTGTTAACAATCTATGAAATTTATGTTGCTTAAACAAATAATGAAGCTGAATAAAAAGCTTTATACATTATAATACTCGTCTTTAGAATTAGCTTTAAACTTAAAACAAGTTATTATAAAACATTCCAAAATTTAAATAAAGTGAGAAAGTAAAAGCAAAACAGTTTGAAAAACCCTAGAAAAGATCATAGATAAACGATTTTAAAAATATTCAGTTTTATACGGAGTCTCCGGATTTAAAATTCTGTTACGTACTAACATGTGTTTTGGGGTCCACTTAACTAGTTTTCTAATTCAAAATGTTAAATAAATAATTTGAGATAATTATCAGGATTTGTTGTTTTAAAGGGGTAAGCATCGCAGGCGAACTTACCGGACTACATTATAAAAACACGCAGCTTTCTCCTGCAGCCGTCAATCATTAAAAATGGTTGAGAGATGGAATCTAACTCATGGTGGTGACGAAGGTGGTGGTGGTGGTCGAGATAGGGGTTTACCAAACTTTTCCCATATGTTTTCCGGCAACTTTCCCGACGGTCTGAGGGTGTTACTGTTTGATGAAGATCGACAATATCTCCATATATTGGAGAAACATCTCGAAGAGTTTCAGTACGAAGGTAGCTATTTCCATTGATTTCTTTTGGTCTTTTCAGAAGTTATCAAGTGATGATGAAGTTCATATATAATTTCGAATGTGTTTTTGATTTAATTTCAGTATTTTTGAAGTTGACCTAATTGACGTTAGAATCTTATAAATCGTGTATATTTTTTTGCAGTGACTACATGTTACGAAGAGGAAAGAGCTATGTATCTACTCTGCAACCATAGGAATATGTTCGACATTGCTATAATGGAAGCAAGCAATTTAGACGGGAAAATCTTCAGTTTAATCTCGGAAATTGGATCTGAAATTGATTTTCCAATCATCAGTAAGCCTGATAAATTTCTTGTTTTCAGATAGAAAATTACTATATCCTGTTTTTTTGTAACTTTTAATTTTTGTACTTTAATCAATAGTAACTCAATAAAATCAATTCATTTTTTGAAATTTATAATATTTACATAGAAACACACATAATTGTTTTTTTAAATATCTTAATAAAACAGAGGGTTTTATATAACTATAAAGTGACACTGAAATTTTGATTAAAAAACATAATAACAAAACACACTTTTTGCAGTAACATCCAACGACGATTCAAGAGAATCTGTGACCAGATGGATGAGGAACGGTGCATGTGACTATCTTATAAAACCGATACGACCGGAAGATCTACGTTTGATCTACAAATACTTGGTAAAGAAGATGGAACTAATGAGTCTCACGGTTGCTGGGGAGGCAGAAGCAAAAGCAGCAGCTGAGAAGTCATCCTATGTGGGAGATTCCTCCTTAAGAAACCCTAGCAAGAGAAAAGGAAAGATGTTACAAAGCGACGAGGAGGATCGAGATCATAATCGTGATTCTGCCACCAAGAAAAGGCGAGTTATATGGGACGAGGATCTTAACGGCAAGTTTTTGGAGGCAATTAATTCCCTTAGCACCGAGGGTGAGACCTACATTAAGGTTCATATATAGTGACTAGGGTTTATCATTTTAGATTTCTTTCTCTATATTTATATATTTGAGTAATGTGATTTCATTCAGATGCTGTTCCCAAGAAAATTTTAGAGAGGATGAATGTTAGTAGCCTCACTCGAGAAAACGTAGCCAGCCATCTCCAGGTAACTACCACAAAAATAAACTAATGTAATGAATATTTTACATCAAAAATAGTTGTATGTATATATGATACAATTTTTTACTATATATATATATATATATATATATACATCCAGACATGAAATTTCATGATATCCTAATGCATGCCCAACTTTAACGCTAATCTATACTAGTAAAATAGAAGTCTTGACTTATTTTATGTGTGAGTTTTTTTAGTTGGACCTTCCTTATGAATAGATAAATATATTTCCTTAAAATTAATAATGTAAAATATGTGTTACTACCTTAATTATAATATCTTTTGAAATTTTTTCATTGTAAATTAATATAGATATTTTTTTTAAAAACTCTTACAAATTTGCTGAAAAAATTATTTTAACAAGATCTTAAATTTAAAATTTTATGTAAATATTTTCACTAATTTCGTAATTAATAATAAATTATTATTATATATTAATATATTCTTTTGCCAAATGTGATCAAATCCGTAGCTAGTGTGGCATTATTTTGGTTGATTTTGTTAACAATTTAGGTGAAAAGGCGTAGGAGAGTTTGATAAATTACAGTATTACACTCCTTTAGTAAATTGAGGTATTAAGTGTGTTAATGAACCATAGACAAAATGGTGTAGTAAAAAGAAATTTATTTGCTCACTTAACTAGGATAGTAGGTACAAATCAGTGACCATTTAGCTATATTGTCTATTGATTAGCCATGGAATGGTCATGAAATGGCCACAAATTATTCTATTTATTTGTACCCAATTCTTGGCTTTGTAGAATTGTAGTGACCATGCATGAAAAATATGTGACCATACCTCGTTGTTTTGCTATAAAAGTCTTTTATAGTAAAGATGATAGGAGATGTAAAGAGCGAAGAGTGAGGCTCAAAAACTCTATGAACTGTCTCTCTCTCTCTCCAAAACTCTCTCCCAAAACTCTTTTTCTCTTGCCTCCTCTAGTGCCCGGCGACTCTCTCTTGCCACCGGTTACCACCCTTCCACTATCTATTTCCATGTTTTTATTTCCTTAGAACACTTTCAAAGGAGGATTTAGCATTGGATATTTAAAAATACATATAGTATATATGTATGTATATATAAATATTAATATTTAATTATAAAACCTTACGGGAAATACAATTGAAATTATCTAATTTGTATTATATGAAATACATATATATGTATATATATATATATATTTTAACATTTTACTATTTATGATTTTCTTAACATTTTACTATTTATCTTATTCAGTTAGACTTTTTAATAAAATTAATCAGTAAAATCAAATAAAATATAATAGTGTCATTAAAACTGAATGGATTATTAATTTTGATCTATAAATGAGTCAAAAACTCTAAAAATCAAAGTTATAAATTTATATATATTATTTAAATAAAATATAAAATATAAAAATAATCCAAAAACTATTGTCAGATTAATCCACGTTTAACTTCTAATTTTCTAACTAGGCGATAGGTCCAGCCTATGAATTTATGCCATTAGATCTTTTATCTTTTTGGGTTTTTAGTACCAAGATGCTAGTTTTTATCAGACTGGATGCAAACTATTTTTATCTTTTGCTCATCATTCGTAATGAAATTCACATATTTACAAAAAATGTTAAGATATAAAATAGATAAATTAAGGGTGGAAGCAGCCGTGTGAGAAGGGGGTTACTTGACTCTTATAGATTTTTGTCAAAATAAATTTACTTGCAATTTGGAAAATATTGGTAACACCATCTTCCTGATCTAGATAGTAATGCTTATGGAATCACCTCCATGTGAATTAGTTTTTGTGTCTCATGATGCACTGTTTTCATTTGTGCTTCACCCCAAAGTATCACTTCTGTTTATGCCAATTGTAAAGTGTCCCAAAGTCTTTTTCTATACCATTAAAAAATTTGTTGGAAATTTGAGATACCTCATGCCAGATGAGTATGGAATCATGAGAGACACATATGGATATGCGCGGGTAATGGATGGATGATTCTAAATGTGTCAACCTTTGCATACATACTATAGAATGCAAACAAAATGATGATCCTAATGTCTGGTGCTATCCTCCAAACAAGTAATCTATGCTTTCAAAAGGTGATTTCGTAGGAAGACCTCCTAAATTCATGGGAATGCATGAGAGAGTCCATACTCGAATGTTGGAGAACATTCAAAGCTCCAACATTCAAAGCTCCAACATTCAAAGAGAACATGATTGATTATCTCCTCACCTGCTCCACATCTTTCACAATGCGTGTCACCCTTTATCCCTCTTGATTTGAGACTATTCTTGACTGGTAGGCATTCCAAAATAATTTGTCAGAAGAAATGTTTCAACGCGAGAGCATAAGATTTTTCATGAATAAGCATGTAAAGTCTTAATCTTAGAGTCGAAATTGGTTCACCTCTCGCTCTATCCAGATACAGATGCTCAAAGTGAGATATAGACTTTACCGTATACTTATTGAAATCCCATCCATATCTTTGTTTGTGGACCAGATTTGACTCAATGAAATACTCTCGATGAGCTTTACTCACATGTGTGAACCAATATCCGAATTACATGTGTGTTCCATGTATGTGTTGTTGAGTTAATTAGATGATCTACCATGAATGCACAATACATATGTAAACCATCTAAATTACCATTTGTTGGTCTTGAGTGCTTAATGAAATCCTTGTAGAGAAAATAGGTATAAACAATATTATTTCATTACAAAAACAAAAAAAATTATTTCATAGAAAAAACTAGTAACCAAAAAACTAACTTAATAAATAAATGTTGTAAAAGTTTCATATAAAAATAATGATATAACTTATATATATACATATATATGGGATTGAAGTGGATATATATATATATATATTTTAAATACAGTTCATGTGATTTGCTATGTAGTTAACAAATATTTGATATTAATATTTGTTTTTATTCAAAATTATATCTTAATTCGTTACATTGAATAAAATAGATAACGGTGGAATCAAAATTTACAATTTTTTCCGTCCCCATATCTTCTCTTCATCTGTTTATGAAGGGTCCCATCCCGGTTGTCTAAGCCGCAGTCGAAGTCCTTTGTCGTTCTGGTCACATCATGGCTGAACCTCTTTATTTATAACTCTTCTTATTTAATTTTGCCTTTAGACAAGAGTTATTTTGGATCTTAGCTAAAGATTGCCTTACTCAATTCCTAGCTTAGTTCATTCTATCTTTACGCAGCGGAATATGTTTTATCCATCCTTGATCTTGTTAGGATCAAACACTTAAACAATCTAGTCCATGTTTTGGTTAGTTCACCTAACTACCATTCACCCTATAGATCAATCCTTAACTTGGTTCTAACCATACTAATTCTGAGGTTCCATTCCCCTAAGACATTCTTTCTAGGTCAATGTAAGTATTGCTAGATCTTACCTTTACCATATCCACGGAGCTTGTTAGCTCACTGGTCCAGCTGATCCCGATGAGTGAGCTATACATCCAGCTGATCACACTGACACACTTGAGCTGAGCTAAAAGTGAACTGTTCCCAGTTGCCATATACTTTGTCCAGCTCCTTTACACCTCGACCAACTGCCATGAACTCATTTCCATCTCCTTGTACATTCAGAAACCATTATGTTTGCTACTTAGACATTCAACCAACTATCCCCATAGACTAAGTAACTTTTGAGAAGTCCTCATTCACTAAGGATATGCATCTAGCTTCTTCTGGACTCATGCACTATCCAACATCCTTTTTTCCTATAAGATATGGTACCAATCCAACTTATGGACTAATAATGTCCATAAGATCCTAAGTCGATCAACTAACCATCCCCACCTGGCTTGGATCCGATGAGTCTCCCCTCTTACTTGAACGACCATGGAAACAACATTCCAACAAGCCCGATCAGCCTTGTCTTCCCAAACCGATGTATCTCTAATCAAGTTAGATCAAACCCTTTGGTCCATCATCCATGGATCAGGGCGTCCATAATCAACTATAATCAGATCATACTCGGTCTTCCTTGTATAAACACGCATAGGCTCAATACTTATGGTCTACGCCACATAGTGCTAGTCATACCCTTCCTCATGGCTCTTAGCCAATCCCTTGCACATAGTTTACTAACCCTGAGGTTAATATCTAGCACTTCTCTTGGTCATTATTGATTCATAAGGAAAGCAAGATCATCGATCCGGATCACCTATGGATCATGGCTCGATAACCATTCCTTGTGCGGCTCTTGTCTTTTCTTGATCCATAATGATGTAAGTCGCATCCTCCCAAGTCATATGTGACTCTTGGATAGGAAACTCATAATACCATCAATCCAAATACATATTATGGTTGATAGTGTGAGCCACGTCATCCCCCTTAGGCCATGCGGCCATTAAAATTATCTTACAGCAGTTTTTGTTACTCGGCTAACTGTCATGAATAACCATCTTGGTGAAAGTTCACGACTCTTCGTATTTGACCCATGATCGTGACCATTCAGACCTAACCATAGATCACATCCTGATGGGTCAGGCTGTGATCAACATAAACCTAGTTTTCGTGTGTCTCGCTCCTTAAGATATGGTCGATGCATTGCATCCAACAATCACATGATATGATCGAGTTAGACCAACCATGATCCCGCCCATTTTTCAAGTCTTGGATCTTTAGATCACATTGCAATGTATTGCCTTCCAGGGCGTATCATGCTTGGCCATGATCATTCCTACAAAAGACATATTCACAATCTGAGAAGTAATCTTTTAACCATTTACCTTACAAATGATGGTATAAGATCTGGCGCTTTTCCTTTATCCTCATCGGCCATGCTCCTCTTACACATACCTTTAACAAGTCTTATCATGTACTTCATGTAATAATAAGATCCATTCATGGGTCGTACATCTCTTCCAGTGAACTCCCATGATATTGCCTTTCTACGAACATCCACTTTTAAAGTTGTCTCGGCCATAGAAAGTGAAGTTCGGCCTTCTCTATTTCCTCCTGATAATTTGTGTATGTTACAAAGCTCTGGAGAAGGCCTTGGGTGTTGTCAACAAGGATCAAAATACATCAGAGGGTTTTTCAAATCTTCACCCTTGATCGACCATAGACCAGTTTCCTTTTTGCCTTCAAACGTATCTTGGTATTGGATTGTTGAATCTAGCCATTTCCCTTTTCTCTCTGTGTTTACTTTGTGTTTCAAGATGTAGAAAGAAGGTCTGGCGTGCCTGAAAACCCACGGAATTTTGCTCTTTTTACAGAAGAAAAAGTAGTTTTCTTTCTACAGTTGCACCCTTTCGCCAACAATCATGGCCATTGATTGAATCAATGGTCCAGATCATCGCACCCTTTTGGACGCTTGTGTTAAAGTCTCTTGACCAACTTGCTCGTTCTCTCGTTTCAAGTCTATCCCACCAGTCATTTCTAGGATCAGAGATGCTACCAACTTTTGTATACAAAGTTTAGTATGCTTTGTTTTGTTTCGGTTTGTTATTTTCAAGTTTTATATATAGTTTTGTTGTGTCCATGAATTAGCTAATGTTCACTTAAGTATTTTCATATAACTCAATCTAATTATGCTCAGACATTACCAAAAAAGTAGCACGGATTCATGAAAAATGAATTTAACCCATGAGTTGGCCGTTTATTTTGACACCAGCAACATATAATAAATCATCAAAGATACAAATTTACTGAAAGTTTTGATGTTATTCTAACTTCCTGTATATAAGCGAGTTCATCTAGTTAGTGAATATAGTTAGAGGATTAATGGAACCAACGCATCAAAATAACACAACTAAAGAATACAAACAACATAAAATAAGTGGAAATTAATCCTTATTTCTTTCTTACATATTCATAACATGACTAATATATATTTTCTTTTAAATTGGGTGTACAGAAATTCCGCTTGGGTCGGAAGAAGCAAGATGGTCAAAACAATAAAGACAGGAGAAATCGATCGTTAATAACTTCACAAGGAGGAATGTCTAGTGGAGAAAGGAATGTCCAGTTCCCTACACATCATATTAACAACATTCTTCAGCCACCTTCTGTACAAGATCACAACACAAACCTTAATCTCATGACGCAACGCATATCACCTCCTGGAAATCATCATGATAACCTCATGACCACTCATCAACATCACATTTCTCACCAAGTCCCAGAGTTCACATGCAATGGTCAAAACTTAGTAGAAAGAATGGTTTATAACGAGGAAGAGGAAAGAGTTAAGAGCTTGACTAGCTGGTTCTCGCAAAACATGGAACCGATGAATATGTTCCACTTAGAGGAGCAGTTGATAGCGAATACAAGGCTTCTCGACAGTATTCAGTTATCACCCCATCCACAACAGCTGATGTACGTTCATGAGCCGTCCATGGTGCATATACCTTCGCTTCCTTCATCTCTCACACATAATCTCTTTCTTGATCAGGTGACAACGGCTAATATTCCTTAGAATTTTCATTAATAGACGTTATGCAGATTCAAATCTTTAGTTCTCTTTTTTTGTGTGTGTATGTATCTTATACAGAACGAAACTATAACAATGGTGGATGTAAGTGGACAACAACATGCTAACTTAACAAATGATAATATGTTTCTTGAAGCTGATCCAAGATCAGGATCTGCAAGAAAGGATAGTATGGGTCAAGATCAGGGTCAAACATGAAAACAGACTTACAAAAAAGAGATGAAGTAAGATCAAATAGTATAATATTGATCTTATTACTTTCTAGGGTTTACAGTTTTATATGCATTCTACTAGATGCTTTCTTTTCTCTCTTGTTTTTTGTCATTGGTTTCACTATTTAATTAACATGTGGTCGTTGTAGCTCATACCTTTTAAATGTACTCACCAAACTCCTCTCTTTTTGATTAATTTTGCCCATTCCTTGCTTTGTGTCTGCGCAGATATAAATTAAAGAGAAACCTTCATATTCAAAGTTCAAAAATATGCAAACATTCTTCTTCAACTTTAAATTTTTTGCTCAAATAGTTAATGATTTGAAAACACCAAAACAGTTCAAATCTAGATAGATAATTGACCAAGACTAGCTAGGAAAAAAAACTGAGTAATTTTTCAAGGATCTGATATTGGCTACCATTCCGTAAAGTTAAAAATTGTTTAGTTTGCAAAAAAAAAGAGGTTTATCTAAAACACTCTGGGCGGAATATATGCAGTAAAGTGAACAAACAGCTCCTAGTAAAATTATAAAGGCCTGAGATATCTCAAGCTTTCTTTTATGGCATTCCAAGAACTATCAGTCATTCGACCACTGACCATAAAATTCTACTAACCAAAAACAAAATTACAGCCTAATATAAAGTAATTCTCTAGTAATTGTTTACATGCAACTTAAAGAAAAACATAGGTACATATGCCACCAAAAATAATGTAATTTCCATATTTTCTTTCAATAAAAAAAATCTCAAACGTGATCTAAAATCGATACAAGGAAGTCTAAACTATATTTCCAAAAGTTTAAACTTGTCAATCTCCGATCATTGAGTTCGGCATGTTGCTTTATCCGTGATGAGATTGCCAAAATTTATTAAAGAAATGTTTGCTCATCTCCACGGTTAATCGGACGCTACAACAAATTAACCTACATACTATAATACTAATTAGATATATAAAAAATTGAAATATGGTCTAAGCAAAGTGGAAAGTTGATATATGGTCTAAGGAAAGTAGAAAATGATTACCATTAAGGCCAAAAATTGAAAAAAGAATCAAAGTCTTGGAAAAAGAGTAAACAAAAGTTTTTTTTTCCTATATACAAAAGTAAGGTAATTAATTACCAATCCATGCAGTCTTGAGATTTCATCTTTAAAATCTGGTCATAGAGATTCGGTTTGCTGCCTTCATGGTGATTTTTTTTTATAATTGTGTTAATCTCCATAGTCAGACGCACGCTACAACAAACCCAAATAAAATATTAATAAATTGATATGGTTTTCTACCCCCAAGCTAAAAGATGGTTCATAAATAACAAATGCAAAATCACAAATATAGTCACTGAAAATATTCAAGTTCGTCAACTTGAGACCCAAACTGAAAACAAAACTTAACAAACATAAAAAGGGCAAAGAACGCAGAATTGGGATCGAGCAAACCCTTAACCATTCTTAGAAATGGGATAATATTTCTTATACGTTCTTAGCATCAAAAACAATAACATAATTGACGATAGTTTAATGATCATTAACATGTCAATCAACGTTACCTATGGACCTATATATATTTGACCCATCCCTTTTCTATCATGCGAAATTTACATGGAGACTGAAAATTCCGCAGATTTGTTTCTAAGTCGACATGGGACCTTTCACATAAAAAAAAAACAAAATAAGCTGTAAACGTAGAAAATCGACTCGAACTTACTGCAAGAAGTGAGAGGGGTTCCAAAGAAAACTGTGTGAAGATGGGAGATGTCCTTGAGGGTTTATATAGGGTTTAGAAGAGATCCCTCTAAAGATGCTCGAAAAGTTTGAAATTAACGAAAGATTCTTAGAGATTATTCTACAGATATTTTTATTTATTTTATGGGATTACCACCAAGAAATCTAGCTGCCTTAAAACAAGATTGACCAGACTAATGATGATCTAAATATAGGCTAAAGGTTGAATAAGCATAAAATGAGACTATGAATGAAAGATTTTAAAGAGACTACGAATGAAAGATTTTAAAGAGACTATATAATTAAATGTTCACTAGAACTTAACCCGCACCCCGTGCGGGTGTTTGATTTAATTGTACTATTCATATTTGAACATGTTTTTTATTTATTTTAAAATAAAATAACATACTAAATTAGTTTTCTATGAATTATCATTATTTTATGATATTTTGTTTTTTTTTTTAAATTGAACTCTCTAATTTTTATATTTGACTAAATTAAATAAGGTAATATTGTGTTGTTATCCGGAAAATATATTTTAATAAAAAATCAAAAACAGAAAACACATAAATAAATATTCATAAATTAACTTTTTAATTGTATATAATTGAAAAGAAAAAAATGAAAAATTTATAATACGTAATTTCAAATTAAAAGAATATAATATAATAATATAATGATATATATTTATGAAGTAATTTTTTGCCTCTGAACTCACACGTTATATAATATATACTATATATTGCAGTTTGTGTTTTTCTTTTCGCCACAAAGAAATAAAAATTCTTGTAATTAATTAATTTAAATTAATTTTAAATGCAATGGCAGAATCTTTAAATAAAAAGAAATATAAAAAGATATTTATTTATTTTACTGTAAATGCAATGGTTAAATGTGTAAATAAAATGAATTATAATCTTTTATCCATGTTTCCAAACAATTCTCCTTTATTCTGCTATCATTACTTCCAAACAGTCCCAAAAGGTACTTCAGTTTTAATAATATAGATGTTGCCTACCTTCTTTTATTGAAATATATCTTCTTCTTTGTAAAGATTCCAATATAGTATCTGATAAGTTTAAAAGAGACCATGACATTAAAAATTATATCTACATTATCATAGTATCATAACAAAAAATATTTTTAAAACGAAAGTTGCAGAAAAATGTTGTTTTAGCCACATAATTTTCATGCTAAGTCAAAATGTGTAGCTATAATTCGTCTCACAACATATTACCTTGGAAAAATGGTGTGGTTAGTGAACGTTAAAGCTAGATTTTCGTCCACGAAATCTAATCCATAGAAAGCCCACCAACTACGTGTGGACATAATTACTCGTTACTGGCTATCTGATCAGTATTTCATTTGTAAGATTGAGTATTTAGTTTGACCAAATTAATTATCAAATAATATATTTAAATTACTCGCATGTATTAAACAAATATTAAGTATTAAGTAATTATTTGGTATTGTTTACCTTGTTACTCGTTTCTGTTAATGAACAAAAATACAATTTTTAAATATAGTAAAATAACTTGTTAATATTTTTTATTTCTATAAGTGAATTAAACATATGTGATATATTTATAAAAGTATTTTGAAATTCTCTGTAACACTTCGATCGCTCATGGCTAATGGGTCACTCACGTCCGCTCTCACTGTTCGTGGGCCTCATCTCGTTTGACGGTCGTGCATTAATT
Organism: Moricandia arvensis; assembly: GCA_905132765.1. Classification (NCBI taxonomy): domain Eukaryota; kingdom Viridiplantae; phylum Streptophyta; class Magnoliopsida; order Brassicales; family Brassicaceae; genus Moricandia; species Moricandia arvensis. Next base: position 25,276 of record CAJHQP010002595.1, read on the forward strand.
TTTTTAAGGCTCGAGATCATTGTTTAGTGACCTTGCAATCACCACCCGGCTTTTCCCTGTGTTTTGGCATCACTCGCACAGTATCGCGAATCATTTTCCGATAGGTCACCCATCTTTTCACTATTCTAGCCCAAACACGCTTAACCATGAAGTTCTAAACGAATGTGTGACGGAAAGTAAGTCAATTTTAGTGACATGGGTAGCCAAATCAATTCTCTTAAATCTTTCCACATATCATAACTCGAGATGTTACATTTTTTTCATATATATTATGTTTCTCGAATTGATTAAAATATAGAAAATATAATAAAATTTTATTTATAGATAATAAAGTTATTTATTTTTAAATTCCAATTAATTAAAAAATAATTTACCAATAATAATCAAATAACTTGAAAATAATTTACAAATAATAAGTAATAAAAAACAATGCAAGTAATTTGAAAGTCCATTATTTTTTAGCATGTACTCAAAACTGTAAGTATTTGTTTTTAATAAACCAAATACAAATTATTTTTTACTATTCGTGCAAATCAAATCAAATATTAAGTATATCAAAAATACCAAGTTTAGGTACCACCAACCAATAACCTTAAACTAGTTTAGTCTAGAATGCCCCCAAAATATTGAACTTAATCATGGAACTACTTTTGTGTGACTTTTAGCAAAAAAGAAAAAAAAACTACTTTTGTGTGACGCCCCGAGTTCTTACCTCGACAGCCAGGATGTCAAGCTTTGAGCTTGTGAGGATGATGCAATACCAAATCAATGCAGTTACACTGAACAAGTCAACAAAGATCTTTCCACGAGCCTGAGTTGGGTCGATATGTGCAGCGTATAAACCGAACCAAAAAATAAGGCTTAGTTTGGATCCTATCAGTTATACTAGTGGATCTTATATTTTTAGAATTGAAAATTTTGAAAATCAGAACCAAACCGAGAACCGAATGGATATCCAAATTTCTACAATATAATTTTTATATTTATATACTTTTAAAATAATCAAATAATTTAAAATTATTATTTATAAGTTAAAATACCCAAAAACGAATTGATAGAATATTTTTTATCAAAAGTATTTAAAATTATCTGAACTTTTATCTAATTGTCCAAAACAGGCTGATATTTAATTTGAAAGTTCTTTTTAACTCGAATTAACCAAAAAATCAGAATCAAACCAGAATCAAATGTATCCAAAATTGTTTTGGAAATAAGCTGGTTCTCAACTTTGTAACCAAAAGAAACCAAAATCTAAAATAACCAAACCAAAACCGATCTAACCTTTTTAAATACTTGGACGGATCCTAAACTTTTAGAATCGAACCGAGAACTGAATGTCCAGAGAGCTAAGTGTAATGGTTGAGGTCCGTTGGAGCTATAAAAACTAGGCTTACATGTGAGGGATCAAATCATAAGTCATCACGTTATATGCTCTTCAAACTAGGTTCATACCGTTTAAACACTTTCGATAGGACCATTGCATTAAACACATCTTTTGTCAATAGAAGTTCAACTTGTCAATTTAAGTCTTTATAAAATCTATTCATAGAGAGTCTAGCTCTTGATTTTTCTGTTCAAAATACTCCAAATCTCAGGTGTGGATTTTATTGCTTGCAGTGACCGTTGACAATAATCAGTTGTCATCGATTGACAGCTGGCCAAGGATTAGCAACTCGGTATCTGTGGCCAAATGATAAAAAAAAAACAAATGTTGGGTCATAAAAAGCAGACTCGTTAGCCCATTAGAGGCGAGTTAAACTCCATATAGGTGAAAACAGAAAGTGTCTATCGATTTGTGATGGACTTATTTTTGGCATTAGACATCTAAACAACAAGTATTTCTAAATGATCATTGATTTAACGGATGTTTTGTGTCTATTTAGCCATGATTTAGCAACAAACAGAAATGGCTGAAATTAATAACTAATCGTTACAAAAATAGTGTAGCCCCTTTAGCCCACAATAAAGGAAGGGGTTGCCAAACGTGTCTACCAATTATTTAGGAAGGCCACGTATCAGCCATTACTTCTAATAGATGTATTTGTATATAAAATATATAGTTATTAAAATAAATTAAAATATAATAAAATTAAACATTGCTGAACAAATATTTCCAAAAGTCGAATCAGTAAAATTTAAGTGAGACAGAAGCTTTTAATCAATTTAGAAATACATGAAAAAAAGAGAGTAAACGAGCCAAACTTCATGGTACTAAAAGAAAATTTCAAAAAAGTCTACAAAGCTGCAAGCCCTTAATAATTTCATTTTATTTTACAAAACGAATTAATCAATCAAGAAAGCATATTAGAATCCCTAATAAGAATACAATTAAATATAAACGGAGAAACAAAACTCATGACACATGCCACAAGGTATTTCAAACCCGGAAGTCCTTCCATGAAAGTTGTGTTGTTAACACCTCCATGCAAGCTCAAGAGACTCGCATTGAACGAATATGTTTTTTTTGAATCCATGAAAACAGATGTAAAGCTGTATATCCCCCCCCCCCTCCCCCACCTCCCAAAGAACTTCTCTTGCTAGGCTAAGGGCCGGTCCTGCGTAGCTCTTGGCAAAAAACCTCCCTAAGAAAAAATGCAATATCAATGCAAAAACTCCCCAAGAAAAAAATGCAATATCAAATGTTCATATATTATCTTAACAAAGAGTATATTTTTGAATGTTTTGAGTGAAATTGAAGAGATGAAAAAATCCGATATATTTTTGCTTCCTTAACAATAATAGTTTAGTATTATGTGTTTAAGTAATTACAAATCAATTAAAAGAACTAAAAAGCGAATAATCTTTTATGAACTTATGTCAAATAAAAATACTGTAGTCGTGGACGCAAATTAAAAATTATTAGTTTCATAATATTAGCATGACTTGATCATTCCAACAATGTGCCAACATATTTCCAATAAATACTTTGGTTTATGGGTTAGGATGTCAATCTGCTAGCTTTAAAATACAATAATAGTCTGAATATTTGCTCTTTTGATAAATAATTTTAATATTTTAGCATACAATAATAGTAGTTTATCACAAAAACATGCAGTGATAAATTTCTGAACTCTCAGCTCATGGAAAACAGATGTAATGTTGTATATTCCCCCAAGAACTTGTTCAAAACCTAAACTTCTCTAGCTAGACTAAGGACCGGTCCTGCGTAGCTCTCGGCAAAAACTCCCTAAGAAAAAAATGCAATATCAAGTGCTCATATATTATCTTAACAAAGAGTATATAAGGTTTTGATACTTATACCAAACTGAACCACCTCACCCAACTGTCTAACATCTACCTTAACAAAACAAAGTTATATCTCTGAATTAGTTTGACCCACTCTAACCGAATCAGAGTGTCTGCAAGATTATACCAATGCTCCTACCAAGAGGCCCAAACTCATGTCTACATTCAACAAAACTAAATAACGAAACCAATTATTATAGAGACAGACCATTAAACTTTGTCTCACTGTCTCAACAATTGCTTTTTGGTTAATTGCCACTACCTATACAGTATCTCTCTTTATTTTGAGTATTCATATTTTAATTGTATATGTAGGTTTTACGGCTTATTTAATAAGTTCATAAATGAAGGTCGTCATGTATGTATAAATCTCCCCGGTCTCGCCGAAACAAAGAGACAGATATGTGTTGGAGCAAAGCTGGCCATAATATTTTTATGCATGTGTAATTCGAATTTCCAACGGCGCCATTTCACAATTATTGAAATAATATATTCTGATTTAACGACAATCACATGTGATAAACTAATACAGTACAATGATTAAACAGATACAAGTGGGCGTGAACTTAGCTGATTAGTAGATACAGCTACAGTAATTATTTGACTATAACTCTATTATACTCGTTAAAAACGACAGGATTGAGTAGTTAATTAACGAATAATGGGATATGAATTGTATTTTCAGCACAAATAAAGCTCGACCGACAAAATAGTGGTAAAGATGAACTAATGGAGTGTAAAAAGATAGTGCATAGAAAAGTAACATTCATTTATTTCTTAATAGCGAGTAATTAAAATGTTAATTAACAAGAAAAATGTAAATTACAAATTGTCAAGAAAAAGAAAAAAAAGGTTTTGACAGATCGAAGAAAGTGAAAGATAATCATTTGATCCAACATCATCTGGTTTCCATGATCTAAAACCTTCAAAGACTACTTGTAGATCTAACCGATCTGCCAACATTATTCTGATGTTTTCTTCGTAATTTTCCGGCGAACTCCGATGATATTACCGTCACACTAAACATAAGAAGATGGCGAAAAGAGCAAACATAATAGAATAAGAACTCATAAACCGATATGAACCAGAACCAGAACCTGGTGGCGGCGTGTGATAGTAAAACGGGAAATAAGGGACGATCGGATTCGGCGGAGGCGGGGTAGGATAGTTTCCTGAATACGGCGGAGGGTAGTAGTAGCCTTGACCACCGTCACCGTACGGAGGAGGGTACTTACCGCCACCGGACTGTGAAGGAGGAGGGTAATAGTACGAGCTTCCACCACCACCACCGCCGGAGCTCGGAGGAGAAGGAGGCGGAGGACATGCGGTGGTTGTTGACGGTGACGGTGGTGGACGAGAAGGTGGTGGAGGAGGAGGATATGATTGGACCGGGTTGCAAGGATTGTCGCAGGAAGAACACATTGTACAAGAAACAACCTCGTCTTTAGATGTCACTGTCGAAGTACTCACTGACAGTAGCATGATAACAACAAGTGTAGATAAACTGTATAACTGGTTTGGTTCCATTGTTAGAGATTTGGATTCAAGAAGATGAGAGAGTGAGAAAGAAAGAACAAGAAGAGGCACATTCAAGAAGAGGAGTGTTCTTCTTTTTATCGAGGATTTTTTTATTTTTTTTTGTTATTACAGAAGAAAAAGGTGTTTTATTAAATAAAGAAATGAATAGTGAAAAATTGTAGAAAAGATGACGCCGACACGTTAAGCTTTTAACTGAAGGTCTTGTAATAACGCACCGATAATACGCGGATGTCGGGGGTAAATGCGTCATTGTAAAAGTTTTGGATTATTGAAACTACGATAGTACCCCTGGTCCCGGTTCTACTGTGAGCCTATCTCGTGGCGGCTGCGTGGACGAGCAACGGAGCAAGTAGGTTTGGTGAAAATTAAAGAGATAATTGGCCAATACAACCCAAATAGGGTCTATACTAGTCACTTGCCTATAATGGGACTGATTTATTTTGTCTGACCAAATTGTCCTTCTTTCTCTCTCTCCTTCCTTCCTGCATTTACATGTGGGTGTGTCAGTTTTTTTTTTCATTTTCGTTATCAATGCTCTTCTCTCCTCTTATCATTTTCAAAATGAATTACATGCAAAATAAATATGTTAAATATTTTTGAGTTCACTTTGATTCTTAAAAAATAATTTTAAATATGTTATTAGAGAAGTACATACAATTAAATTACATCAATTTTTTGAAGATATCAATTTTCTGGGTTTTAGATTCGACGTCGTGTTAGCGGTTAACAAATATTGTAGACGTTAACAGAAGTGTTAGTTGTTAACAATTATTTTTACGATTCGCGTTAATAAATGTGTTCGCTGTTAACAAATATTGTAGACGTTAACGTAAGTGTTAACTGTTAACAATTATTTTTACGCTTTGCGGTAATAAATGTGTTGGCTGTTAACAAATATTGTAGACGTTAACAGAAGTGTTATAAGTTAACAAATGTTTGCTAACCGTTAACAACTTTGTTAACAATCGACACTGGTGATTATTAACATAGAAATTAACTGTTAATAAATTTTATAAATGTTAACAGATGTGTTAGCTGTTAACAAATACATGTATTTTATCCGGTAACAAAACGTGCATCCGTTAACAAATTAGTTAACTGCTAACAATTAATCTAACACTATTATCGAATTTATAACAGATCGTAAATTTTAGAGATGTTGAAATCTTGTAATCAACTGTAATTTATGTGTTCAACTATATCAAATGTTAAATTATTTTATCTATTATATTTTTATATTCTATTTTTTAAAAAAATTATAATAAGCAAAAGAATGAAAATAAAAAGAAAAAATATGTTATTAGGAGATACATAATTACAGAGAAAGAAAATAGAGTGTTAAAAAAGAAAGAGAATGTCAGATGAAGAAAGAGAATGTCTGGAAGAAAGATAACGTTAGAAGGTTATTATGGTCCAATCTAATGTAAAATTGTAAAGTAAATTGCCTTTGTGTCAAATCATGGTTATTTTTCTGATATCAACCCTAATATGGATATTTCGACTAATTTTCTCAAAATTAAAAGAGAATCTTCACACGATAAAAATAATAATGTCGCGGTCACTATAGTGGGGCTTGACTTTTTTGCAAGCTTTCACACGTGGACATGTTTCATTGGGCTCTTGGTTTATGATGTGGCAGCTTTCGAAAGAGTAGACGTGAAGATGACGGAAGTCCTGTGTGAGCTTTTTTTTTTCGCATTCAACAAACCTTTTGAAATATTATGAGAAATTTTGGGTGAGTTGCTTGAAATTCAAAAGTGTGTAGAATTTGAAGTTTTTCTCTTTTGGTGTGTATGTTGTAGAATCTAACCTTTTAGGAATATAAAATAAGATTAGAACACGACGCAAATGTTTTATTGCAGATTATCAGTTTTCTTGTTTTCTATGAATAGAGGATTCCACTTCAGTTTTCTATGAATAGTGAACAAAACTCACATAAAACCTATACCCCATGATCGAATATTACAAGGTTGCGCAACATAAAGTTTTTTGGACGGGTGTTATATTGGAAAAATATATCTAGCATTGCAATAGTAACTGAAGTGATTGATTTAGTTGTTTTTTCTACTTTCTATTTAGACCATATGTACAAACTCCATTGGAGTGATGATATGATTGTTATTTTGACAAGTTATCAGCGCACTGATTACATGAACAACTTCTAAATACAATAGTCACATATCATTATAATCGTCTTTTATAATAAATTATTGATAATTAGGTTGTCTCCTACGAGAAAAACTATACAATACTTCAATGAACAACATGATTGCATTTGTCCATATTAAGGTAAAACATTTCCCTTCGGAGTGACCTCATTTACATGCCAAATTCTACAAAAGATCCGTTCACTAGTAAAAAAAAATGTATAACCATGGAAATATCACGATCAAATCATAGTAATTTCAAAATGATTATGAAAAATCAAAAAAAAAATTCAACTGATATTGGATTCTTGAAATCTTGAGTGTTATATGTAAGGGCTAGTGATGATTCAATACCGAATGCAAAGTAGATTTACACACACAAAAAAAAATTCTTTTAACATTTTGAAATGCATACAGTAAAGATATAAATTTGAAAAAAAAACATTAAATAAAGTGTTCTAACCCATGACAATTATATTTACTAAAACAAAATACTTTCTGAATTTAAAAATTGATGCTTAGGATTTGCACACATATTAATAAAAATAAATACATATTATGATCTATAAGTTTTTTCTAGTTTTATTTGCTTCTTGATAAATTAATACCACTCATATATATAGATTTTAATTTATATTTTAATTTTAAAGTAAACTGTATTTATTAAAATTATAACATCAATCTTTTGTATATAAAGAAAAAAACTAAAACATCAACCATTTGTATATGAATGGAGTAGTATACAACTTCTTATGATGTATAGAAGGAAGAACACTCATGATCCACATGTGCCCATAGATCAAAGTGCTTAAAACAATCGTGTTGCAATTGTAACTGCCAACTTGCCAAGTACCAGACGATTTGGAGTAGCAGCTGGCGAAAGTCAAGTGTTACACTTACATCTTTCTTACAATCAAATCTTCTAACCTTTTTTTGTTTTAAAATTTTTTAGAGTTCTTAGCAAAAAAATTTTTTTTCTAGAGTAACAAGGGATAGGAAGAGAAGGATGAAAAATATTAGATGTATATCACATGTCTTTAATAGCGTGCGACGGACCCACTAACTCCATCCCACATTCTACGCACCTACCCAAACACTATTTTGGTATAATTCGGTACACTTGCTCACCGGTCGCTCCATTGAATATCGTAGAAGTTCAAATCGGGTACTGTTCGAAATTGGGTAAGGATGCCTACTATTATCCAGTCCTAATTTTGGTGATGGGCCCGAATTACAGAACCGCACGAACGAGGTTCACGATTGTCTAACTCTCTGGTTGAAAATAGTTTTATAAATCAGCATTAGGCCCTCTACAGTGTTTGTGTGTATTCATAATTCAACAATGAACCCATTTAGATTTTCTTAGTTGATTTCAAGTCTGTAATTTAACTCGTTAGCCCAGCATTTTTTTTTGTCTCAATGTAAATTGTAAGGAACGTCAAAACATGTGGCGAATATTAGGGACAAAATTCCACGTCGGTAGTTGCAAGGGATTTTTAGTAGTATATAAGATGAATGAGTCACTTCACTTATAACTAATTAGTTTTAGGTTGAAAGCCCATCTAGCTTAACATGGTATCAGAGTCTACGATCCACACAGTCCAACCCAATCCTCTATCGATCTAGTCCATAGTCGGCCAATCGATCTTTGTCCAAACATTCTGAGATTGACGTTCAAAGAACCATCATCTCGAGGGGGCGTATTAGGGACAAAATCTCACATCGGTAATTGCAAGGGATCTTTAGTAGTATATAAGATCAATCCACTTAGTACTAATTGGTTTTATGTTAGAAACTCATATAGCTTAACAACGAATACATGCAAAAATATATTGTAATTTCTTTTATGTAAGTGATGTAATTTATAAGAAGTCTAAGAACTTCATGGTTTTACACTTAGTATTATGATAGAGTGAGGACTGCACTTGATTTATAATTAAAAGAAGCATTTTGAATTGGGTTGACTACTTGTAGAACCCACGACTAAGTAATCATGTGGCCAGACCAATAGCTAATTACGGGACATCTATTTATGATAAGGTTTTTATGTTGTCTCATTATAATAATGTCATTATCATCAATCAATTCATCATTGTGTACAAAACTGATAATTTCAACTATTAATACTACTTCAAGAATGGATTACAGTCCACGAAATCGATGAGAAGAAAAGTTTCAGTATGAAAAAAAGTTAAATGGGGGAGTGGAGAAAAACAATTATTCTTTAGTAGCGGGCAATCTCAAAACATTACCATTTTGACGAAAATTCAAACTATTTTGTCATTATAATATTTTATCTTATTGTTTCTGACAAGACAAGATTGTGTTTAACAGATAGGCAAGTCCCATTCCTGTTCTAATAAAGACAAGATTTAAAGACAGAACAATAAAAAAATTTTGTCGACAGAACAATAAAAATTTAAAATCCTTAGAGCATAGCGGAAGTCCTTAGGAACAGTTAAGGACCAGGTCCTTAATTTTCAAAGGAAAAGTTAAGGACGTCTTTTAATTGCGCGTACGTGGCGGTCCGCGATTAGTTCTTTTTTAAATTTTTTTCTTTGTTTTTTTTTTAAATCCCTAAGAAACCCGTGTGGGTTTCTTAGGGATAATGATGGCCAGTTAGATTACCCCACAAAACTATCTTTTTTAAAGACTTTTTTTTTCTTCATTCATCTTCTTACAATAGGAAGATTTTTTTTGATTAAAGAACACGAAGCCAAACAATTTCCGACAAAAAAAAAAAAATTGAACACTGGTTTGTTAGTCATCTTTATTAGCCACCGTCTTCAATGGTGGGATCTAGAAGCCACGGCCTAAGCATACACTGATCCATACGAGAGAGCCATGAGAAGCACGGCGGCTTGCTCTTCTTCGCCGAGCTTCCGTAGCTGCTTCTCCACCGTTGATCGCTTCCCCATTCCAAAATCCATCATCCTTTGTTCCATTGATTCACCAAATTTAGGGTTTCTTTTTAGATCGCCGCCGGGATTTGATTTTTTGGACTGCTTCTTATCGTCTACTCCTCGTCTCTTCTTCCTGTTTCTGATCCCACAAGCGTTACAAAGCGACTACATAAGAAAGAAAAAAACAAAAACACATTATCAGATCGGATCGGATCAGAACAAACAAGTAAATGTAATTAGGGTTTATTGCTCAGACCTTTGGACCTGCAGGACCACCACGCCAAAGAGGGGTTTTGCTTGTACCACAATAGGCGCAAGTCTTCTTCTCATTACTAGTATTAATCTTGTTCTGTTCGATCATCTCTTCAGCTCTTTGTTTCGTTGTTTCCTGATCCACTGAGACCTGAATCAAAAAGATCAAATACACAGCGATTAGCTTTTCATCATCTAGCAGTGGGGAAGAAATAGAGATCCGATCACTCACCTTCTCGATGTGATCTAGCATTTCTTCACTTGCGCGATCGGGAATCTAGGGTTTGAAAACAGAGATTAAGGAGAGGGAAGAAGATCTTACAGCTTGAGATGATCACGTCTCTTCGGGGAATAGAAGATCAGAGAGCGAGAAATTTGAAATCCTGTAATGGAACCGACATGAAGCAGAGGATTTTTTTATAGAACCGAACCGACATACGGTGGGATGATCACAGAACCAATGCGATTATAAACTGGTTCGAATTAAACCCTAGAATTTAGTGGTAAAATGACGAATATGCCCTTGAGTCTTTATCTATTATGGAGAGGGAGCCACCCGCCAAAATGGCGAAATAAGGAGGGAAAAGGTTTTCTTTAGCATATGTGTGATTTGGTGAAAAGAAAAGGGCGCGCACTTTTGGACCGGTGTTATCAGATACGGTACAGAGTACGGTTTCTCGAATGGTCGGGTCAATGATTCACGAGTATTAGATCTTAGCCGTCGATTAAGATGTCTACGAAGTTTGACTTTGGGAGTATTGTATCTGTATGAGTGTGTATTTATGCTGAGTGATGCACAGCAAATTACTCAAAATCTCACCAGTCACTATGTGCGCGTAGATTAGATAGAATAGGAATGGTTGCAACTAAGCATAGATTAAATATCAATTTGTTTGTGTTTCAATATTTGCATACTAATAATATTTGCTACAAATGTAGCTCTAAACACTTGTAGACACTGAAAATCTTGGTGTAGATGAATCCATGGATCTTTTATTTAAGTTAAAAGATGGCGAATTTTAAAATAATTGGATGTGTTTGGTTATATGCTTTAGCAGATGATGATGATCCACTGTAAAAACAGAGATTTAGTGTAAAATTGAGATACTAATGATGGATTAGTTGAATAGAGAAAGAAAGAAACAAACAAACAAAAAGATGGCACGAATGGTGAGGAGTATAGCCAGGTAGATAAACTCAGACCATGTATTTTTATTAGTCTGCGGGTCGACGAGCTATTTCCCCACGAGAACTATCGTATAGCATCAGATCCCCACCAAACTATGACCTAGTGTTAAATCTCCACGAATTAATAATTTCAAATGTATTTCCCCCCGAACCGATACTTCAAAACTTAATTACCCATAGACCATGGTTTTAATTGGTTTATTATTAACCAAATAGTTAAACCGGTTAAATCAAACCAAAATTCATTTTAAACAAATCTATACTATATAAAAGTTAATATTACCAAAAAATTGTTCATTTCAAAATAAAATAGAACTTGCTTAAAAATTTTAATTGTTAAAGTAAAAAGGAAAATCAATAATATAACTTTGGAATATTAACATTTAAAAAATAATAATTTAATAATTCGTCATATTTTCAAAAATCAGTTATGTATTAAGTTAAATTATATAATGTTTTTACTTTTGTAATTTTACCATATTTGATATTGATTTCTATTTTATTTTTAAATGAACAATTTTTAGTAATATTGACATTTTAAGATAATAAATTATGTCCTTTTAAGTATAATTAATCCAAAGTATCATTTATACCAAAATAAAATGGAAAATTGATGTTAAATAACAAAAACTAAAACTTTTAAAAATGGAAATTCTCTTAATATATAAAATAAGAAACTTTTTAATATATGAAGTATTAAGATGACTATAAATATTTGTCTAAACATCAAAGGGTTTTCAAAATTTACTTTGGTAAAAAGAGAGATTGAAAAAGAAAAAGAAACATTTATACAATTGTTGCTTGTGCTTCTTTGGTTTTCGATGATCCTACAAAAAAGTTTAATAAGAATGAATTTCATGCTAGAGTGTTTCACTTTTAGAAAACACGTAATATCATCAAGGGTGGTTTACTTATGGGTTTTGAGTTGTTTTTTATTGATCAAAACCGATGTTGCTGAATCAATTGATAGTGTGATTCATCGCATGTTCTCTCTCTACGTTGTTGCATCAGCTACTACATCACCAAATCATCACTATATATATATTTTTTTTTTGAATGAATGTTAAATTTATTCTTGAAAATCGTGTTATATTATGTGTGATTTTTTTTTTGAATAATCTATATTATATAAATATTGAGGGTATAAGTCATTGAGAGCGTCCACGTAAGATGTTAAACGACCAATCATAATATGACAAATTACTTTTCAATTTGCTATTTCTTAAAAATATTAATATTACCAAAATCGTTTATTTCAAAATAAAATATAAAACAATATCAAATATGGTAAACATACAAAAATAAAAACATTATATATAATTTAACTTAATATATTATAATTTTTTCGAAAATAATCATAAAAATAACTAACAATATGATGATTAAATTTAAAATGCAATAAATTCCAACAATTTTTAACTATATAAATTTAGAACATGTGGTTTTTAAAATTTAGGTAATATGCTATTCAAAATATGCACAAATTACATTTATTTTATATAATTTGATGCTGTAAATCTTTAAAAGTGTATTATACTCCATAAAAGTTGAGGCTATAAACCATTGAATGTAAGACATAGGATTTAAAACAACCAGTTACATTATGACAAATTACTTTTTTAATTTGCTATTTCTAAAAATGTAAACATTACTAATATCTTTTATATCAAATATAATATAAATCTATATCAAATATGGTAAACTTAAAAAATAAAAAAAACTATATATAATTTAACTTATAGATTTTCGAAAATAATCATAAAATAACTAACAACAATGATAATTATTTTTAAAATGCAATAATTTCTAACAAATTTAACTATATAATTTTAAAACATGTAATTTTAGTTTATGTGCTAATGAATATTCACAAATTACATTTACTATACATAATTTGATGCTATTAATCATTAAGAGTGTTCTATACTATATAAAAGTTGAGGCTATAAGCCATTGAGAGTGTCCACATAGAATTTAAAACAACCAATCATATTAAGACAAATTACCTTTTTGATTTACTATTTAAAAAATGTCAATATTACCAAATCATTCATTTCAAATAAAATATAAATCAATATAAAATATAGTAAATTTATAATAAAAAAATTATATATAACTTAACTTAATATACTATAGATTTTTGAAAATAATCATAAAAATTACTAACAACAATGATAATTATTTTTAAAATGCAATAGTTTCCAACAATTTTAACTATATACATTTTAAACATGTCGTTTTAAAGTTTAGGTTATATGAAATATTTATAAATTAAATTTACTATATATAATTTGATTCTATAAATTATTAAGAGTGTTTTATACTATATAAAAGTTTAGGCTATAAGCCATTGAAGGTATCCACATAAGATCTAAAATAGCTATATCTCTATTTCTAAAAATGTCAATTTTACCAAAATCGTTTATTTCAAAATAAAATATAAATCAATATAAAATATGGTAAACTTAAAAAAATAAAAACATTATATATAATTTTAATTAAAATAATCATAAACATAGCTAACAACAGTGATAATTAATATTAAAATGCAATAATTTCAAACAATTTTAGCTATATAAATTTTTGACATGTGATTTTTAGATTTTAGGTTATATGCTATTCAAAATATTCACAAATTACATTTACTATATATAATTTGATGCTATAAATCATTAATAGTATTCACATATTATTTAAAAGCACCAAAAACTATAAATTATTATTTTATTATTATTTAAAAAAATTGAAGATTTTAAAATTATATTATTTTAAAATAATAAGGAAATCAATATAAGTTTTAGTAAACAAAACGAATAATAACAAAAAATAGTTCGATATATAAGTTAAATAGTTGAAAGACTAACATAAAATTAACTAGCGAAAAAATATTAAAGAGCACAAAACTTTTGAATAAAGAAAGTATGAATCGAAAAAAACATAATTTCAAAATTTATTATATAGAATTTACATATAACATTAATAATATACCAGACCAGCATCCTAATTTTACACTAACAAAATATATGAAAACATAAAAATATTAGATAAATTCATTAAATTTTAGTACTATTTACAAATAATAATGACACTATAGTATAATCTCAGTGAAAACATAAAACAAAGACATGGAGAATATTCACTATACATTAGTCAACTGAAAACTATATTATCTAAGAATATTAATCAATAAACTAAATCAATGAAATTCGACACATTTCTAACAATTAGAAAAAATATATATGTGAACTAACAAAACAACATAGTCCCAACATTAATTTATAATGTAAATAGATCAATTATATATATATATATATATATATATATATATATATATCTAATATTAGAACTTTTATATATTATTATTTAATCAAAAGTTATTATTTAATTTTAGTTAAAATTCTATAGATTTATTTCCCTTTTTTTATATCTAAATTTTTTAACACTATTTAAATTCATCAAAATGTTTATTAGGATTCAAACTTAAATATTATACTATCATATATGCATTTGAAAAATAAATAACATTATTTCAAATACATATAATTACACAATAAGTATATAATAATTATATTTTCATGTAAAGTTTTGGTAAATACAAAACAAGGTTAGATATTGCACAAATGGGACAATGACTTATATCATTCAAATAGAAAAATAAAAATATAAAATAAAATATGCATAAAATGTAAAAATAGTTAATATGCATCGAATACTCTATATATATCTTTAAATTATGATTATTAGAAAATATAAATATGTTTATAAATAAACTTATTCATTTACATATACAAACAAGGAAATATTTAAATAATAATTATTTTAAATGTATAATTGTATGTAACTAAAATAAAATAATAATAAATCATTCTTTGAAGACAAATTCATAAAAAATTATATAAACAATTTATATTTTATTATTATAAAAATAAAATAAAATAAAACTAATTATTCAAAACTCGCGCGTAGCGCGAGTTGAAAATCTAGTTTTATTAAAGAATATGATATATCTTCTTGTTGAAATTTCAAAATATAGATATTTTTGAACTTAAGGAAATTTTAGATTTATATTTTTGTGTGTTTCTCAAATTTAAAAGAAAAAATTACATCAAGATTTCATTTTTATAAAGTTTAATAAAATTATAATAAACCAATAAGCTTGTAATTTTTTGTTATTTATTAAATGTGAAAGAAAGAAAATCAAATTTTGATAAAGAATTTATGTCAAAAAATCTAATTTTGTTAAATTTTACCAGAATCATTTTTATCAATAATTATTCATAATTTTATAAATTTTTATGTTATTGATAAAAAAATTGATGTTTTGTCAAAAATCAACAAAACATATATTTTAAATAAAAAAAATAAAAAAATTTAGGAAAGCTTTTTTGAAGTTCAAAAAATATCTTTATTTGAAATTTTAACAAGAAGAGAAACAATAGTCATACTTAAAAATTGTTTAAAATAGATTTTAATTTGGTTTAGCCGGTTTAAACTATTTGGTTAGTAATAAACCAATTAAAACCATGGTCTATGGGTAATTAAGTTTCGAAGTATTGGTTCGGGGAGAAATACATTCGAAATTATTAATTCATGGAGAAATAAGTTTATCACTTTCAAATCATGGAGATTTGACACTAGGTCATAGTTTGGTGGGGATCTGATGCTATATGATAGTTCTCGTGGGGAAATAGCTCGTCGACCCTTAGTCTGCATGGTTCCAAATAAGATAGAGCTTTTGTGTGTGTAATGTTGACTTATCAATTTCTTGGTCAAAAAGTGACAATGCTCGAAATAGTTTGAAAGTATTGAAGGAATATTGTCTTAAAGACTATAGGAAATAAGAGACAATAGTGATCTTGCGCTCTAAATTTTATAGGGAAGAAAACTGAATTGTCCCCAATGGAACCACATACATACATGATAAATGTTCCCGGACCACTTCTCTTTTCTGAATGGTGGAAGGGTACATTTTCCTTGTTTATTAGAATTATGCAGTGAGTTCATGTAAGTTGAGCCAAGCATAGTGTAATAACTTTGGGTTCATCATTTCAGTGATCCTTACAAAACTCTTGCTTCTTCTACACAAACAGTCTCTTAATGGAAATAAATCTGACCACTATATCAGAGATTCTCAGTTTGAATGGTAAATAGGACAAAACTAATATTAATTACTTGTCTTTTAGATTATGGGCTTGGACATCGAACTTTTTAATATTCAAAAAAAAAATTTTTAACGGCACTCCAACAAGCTAATACACAACTATAAAAATATTTGTTATGGAAGTAAATTAAATATTTGTTAACATTACCAACTGAACTTTTTTTTATTTTCCACTTTCACCATCTTGTGACAAAGATCTTCTAAATCTTCCATTATTTCACAATATTATCAATGAAACATAAAAAAACAAACAAACACTATAAATAACAACAAAACCGACTAAAAGACACGACAAAACAAACATAATGTGCTTCAAACTGGTCTAAACTAGACGCTATATAAACCCTAATTAACTCTCTTAACACACTCCAACAAGCTAATACACAACTTCAAGACCCACTATAACCAAACAAAACACTAGACTTTACAATCAAAAGATCGATGTTTATCGGGTTATACGCAGTCTCATATGCCATCCAATTGATGTATTTCTCCAAAATCTGAGAGATCCCAGAGATCATCACTTTGACAAGTCAAACCACCTTGAAACTCCCAACCAAGATACTCATCGTCAATCCCAAATCCAACTTCTGAAGAATCACATAGACCAACCCACCAGTCTTTATCCCCATTTTCATTTGAACTAGAACTCAAAACACTCCCTTCTCCTTCCTTCTCCATATTCATGTTATGATCAACCTCTAGGTTACCAAGCTTTCCCTGTTCTTCCTCAAACAAATCCACACAACAACTACTATTGTCCCCACTCTCACACACCTTGTTCTGATCAAAGTCATCATCATTCACTCTAATCACAGGCTCTTCACTAGTACATTCCCAGACGAAACTACTCATGAGCCGCTCTATCTCACCATCCAACCACTCATATGCTCCCAAAGACTTTCCTTCGAAATTTACATTGTTCCCACCCTCACTGATCTCACTCTCTAGCTCTTTCGGTTGTGGGAGACATTGTGAGGCCATCACCATTTCCTTGTGTTTCTTCATGGACGACCTACTAGTTCTTCCTTTTTTCTTCTTGGTCTTGTTCGTGTTCTTGGCTCCCAAGCAAGAAGAAGAGGATTTATTCACGACTAATAAATCCTCGACGTTTAGACTCTGCCCATCTCCAGTGACGGCAGTGAAGGCGTAGATTTTGCGGCTGAGATGTGAGTTCCAATAGTTTTTAATTTCGTTGTCTGTTCTTCCTGGTAGATGTGTTGCAATAAGTGACCATCTACACACACACAAAAAAAAGTTAAGCACAAAGCAACACGTGAGCGACAATATAAATTTAAACAAATCAATTTAATAACTCAATGACAATTATTTTTCCTCAAAACTTATATAGATAATATTTTTTTGCTAACTGAATATATATAAGGTAGATAGTTAGGTATATGTGTACATAATATTTCTTATAAAAGGTTGGAACGTTCCTACTACGACTAACCACTGACAGTGGTACGAGAGTCGGTAACAATCCTGGTCGTACACACATGAGACATGATTAATTTAGTTAGATCTAGAGAAGCATAATGCCAATGCTAATAGACTACAAGTCAAATCGGTTATGTACATGTCATGATAGCCACAAGATTAGGACAGTACATTTGATCATCTTAATCACACCATTTTTCTCATTTTTATTTTTGAACCGTTGGACCAGCCAGCCGACCAGGAGACTTGTCACACCACTTCTATATGTTTCTCTATAGACATGCAAATAATTGTACTGTACCGACCCCGCCTTACAGTGGCAAAATTGTAATACAGCACGAAGTTCTGAATTACGTATGAATTGTGTAATATGAAAATCTGTGAACGATGTGACGTGCATTAAAAATTGGTTTATTACCTGTTGCCGAGAAGGGAATGCAACTTGACGATGGTGTCTTCTTCCTCGGCTGTTATGTTTCCTCTTTTCAAGTCCCTTCTCAAGTAGTTTATCCACCTTAGTCTACAGCTTTTTCCACATCTCAATAGTCCTTCACATTTTGTATTTGTTATTAGACCATGTATAGAACGAAAGCATTTTGTTCCTTTGTTAATTGAATTCACAATCAAATATATAAAATCACAAGTTTCCTTTATAGATTGACACATTTTCATTTCTTATGTATCAACAACGTGCTTCCATTTTTTTAGTATATTTGCCAAGTCATTATTCAAGAAACTAGTCACACTGAAGAGAGAAAACGTCAAGATCACTAGCTTGTTTTTTCGAATTTTAACATTTAAACAATCGCTTAATTGCGTTATGAATAGATCATGGTTTTTTAAACAATCTCAATAGTCCTTCACATTTTGTATTTGTTATTAGACCATGTATAGAACGAAAGCATTTTGTTCCTTTGTTAATTGAATTCACAATCAAATATATAAAATCACAAGTTACTATATGTTAAAGCTAGATGAGCTTCCAATATAAAATCAATTAGTGGTAAGTGGATTGGTCTATCTATCTTATATATTGATTATGATCTTTCCAACTACCGAGGTTAGACACTCTTGTCTAGTACTTTATACATTGCCACATTTTCAAATCAAGAAACTAGTCAAACTGAAGAGAGGAAACGTCATGGTCACTAGCTTGTTTATTTGAATTTTAACATTTAAAAATGCGTTATGAATGGATCATGGTTTTGATTTTTTTTGGATATTTAAAGCTATACATACCAGCTTTCTTAGGCAAAGACCGCCAAGAACCTTCACCATTGGTTTGGATATAGTTAGAGAGGATCTCATCTTCCTCGGCAGTCCATCTCCCTCTCTTGAGTCCTATCTTCTCACAACATGGAGCCCTTCCCATCTCTTCTCTCTCGAAAAGAGAAAAGAGAAAGAACAACAAAAGAGAAAGAGAAAAAAAGCACTTTTTGGACCCTTGAGTGAGAGAAGGTGAGTGAGTGAAAAGGAGAAATCATCCAGGTGATTATATAGAGAGTAGACAAAAGGGAAAAAAAAGAGAGAGAGTTAAGGTTTGAAAACGACGTAGGATCGGTGAAGGAATGAACCACGTCGCGGTGGAATTAAAAGTTATGTAATGTGCACATCCTCAAAACTATCGCACCACGTACCTCTCCTTCTAACCTTTGGTCCCTCTTTCTACCCTTTTCCGTGATTACAAGATATTTATTACTATGTACACTCTTATACCTACATACTTACTTGCATATACATGTACATGTAATGCTAGACCTATTTGTATATGCATTTAATGAATGCGTATTGAAGCCCTAACTACAAATCTCTACAATGTACATGTTTAAGTTAAATACTGTTCCACAGTGTAATAAATCAGTGTGTACAAATATAAAAACGTTTATGTATACGGATCCAAATAAGATTTTGGTACGAGGACAAACAACATTAGTACAATACCGTATAAAATTTGAACAAGAGTCAATGGAACGGCCACGTCTATGGCTAGTAGAGTCGGCGAGTATGGCAATGTTAATGTGAAGACGTTTATGTGGAAGATCATGGACCATATTCATGAGTGGGCATGTATTGATTTGTGGTAGGCCATAATTGTTTGTTAACTGTTGAATAGTGGTTACATATGAATCATAGTTTTAAAAAGAAGAGAAAAAGTGGTTACAGATGAATCTGTTAATTTTTATGTACCATTCAGAAAGTAGGTGGACTCCAACGACTTTCTTGAGCTTTTGGTCTATATGTACTGCGTATACTTTTTCCGTTTGGCGTTAATCGTACGTGTTCCTATATTTGCGTGATCTTTGTTTCTTCCTTTATCTTTTTCTTTGGCAGCTCAGCTTATATACGGGTTTGGAAAACAAACGATAAAAACATACTCCATTGGTTTATAAATGATGTATGTGATGTGTTTATACACATAGTAAAATTTCTATAAATTAATAATATTTGGATTATGATTTTTTATTAATTTATAAAGTTATTAATGTATAAATTAAAATGTTTTCATTTTAGATTTTTCTATTATAAAATAAGAAAACATTTGATTTTATGGTATATACTAAATTCAAAAGCTCAAGTTTCATATATGTTTTTCTTCTATGCAAATATATTTTTAGAATTTAAAAGTAATCTAGATATCATTTTACTAAATATTATCAAAATATATTAAACTATAAATAAAACACAAGAATAATATATTGTGAATATAAAACAAACAATAACAATGTTTTGTTTGTACTTATATAAAAATATTTTTTTTTCGAAAAAATATTATCTATTTATCTTACAACTTGTTTCTTAGTTTGAATTGGCTCAACTCAGAACCATTTTTTTATTAATTTATCGTTTTTATTAATTTATAAAAAATATATTAAAGTTTGATAATAAGTGTACTGTGTTTTGCTTTCCTAGGTTTTCAATAATGTTAGACTATAATATTTTAATAAGTATAATTTAGTTTTAAAGGTTTGTAATTTATCATAATTAACTAAAATAAAAATGCAAAGAAAACATGAAACATATATCTTTTGAAACCCCATTTTTCAAAAAAAAATATTTTTTCTGAAGCAGAATGAGTACAATTCTTTCCTGACACAAAACAAAAAAATGTATTACATATGTATTGCTAAACTGTGCGTATCATTGAAAATGAAGGTTTGAAGCTTTACATGGTAAAGAAGATGACTGCATTATTGGCAAAAAATAAAAAATAAAAACAAGAGAAGCAGTAAGAAATGAATGTAGAAGATTGGGATCATATACTCCTTGGCATCATTAAGTTGTGGAAACTTTTTGATTGTTGGCGGGAAGTGATGATGTTGCGGATGTCTCTGTCGATGAGCTTGAAAATGGATGTAGGCGAGAGTGAGGTGTTGTTGTGAAGGATGTTATTGCGTTGCCTCCAAATGTGGTAAACTCTAGCCTGTGAAAGTGAGCTTTCGTAGAGTGGATGGAGCACGGGCAGTATGTGTTCTGCACATACGCATAGATTAGTCGAATAGTTCATTTGAATTGTCATTTCGTGTAGTTACACGTCCCATTTTCATTTTTTCATATTCACTATTATTATTTTATAAAACAAACTCAATATATAACTGTTAAATTACGTACCGTGATTGAGAGATAGAGAGATAACGAGGGCGATTGGTTGGATTGTAGTTATAGAAATTTAACTGTAGAATTTAGTCTGTAGAATTTTTTGATTTAGATATAACTAACGTAACTGTAAGAAATAAATGAAAAAATATAAAAAGAAAAAATTTCTTACAGCAATCCTACAGCAACATTTTTTTATTTTAGAAAATAATGGTTTTACAGCCACTTTTTTTTTATTTTTTGGGTTTTAACTTTAAAAACTACTTAAAGCATTATTGATAATTTATATGGTTGTCAGTACCGGCTTAGAGGCAGTGCACACAGTGCATTTGCACCGGGTCTTGTTTTCTTTAAAAAAATTCTTAAGAAAATTAGGATCATGTTTTGTTTAAAAATTACGATAATATATCTAAAATAGTAAAATTATTAGAAAAAATCAACTCAGCACATAGCCCACTTAATATTTAAACTGGGTCTTATGGTTGTAGATAGAAATTAAAGCTAAAACCTTTAGTTACAGTCCAACAAATCACCACCAATGTTTTCTGAGAAATGTTGAAACTATTCTATCTACCAACACATAATTTGTAAAAACGTCTTTTGTATATGAAATTTACTATTCTTTCAAAAGAAAAAAATTTACCGTTGTAGACTCACACGCATACGCATCATGAGTTAAAATAAAGTTCTATATGGCCATAATTTATCAAATATAAAAATAAATATTGAATGTAGAAAGAGCGAATGGCAAAGGATGACATTATATACGAGCCAGTCACGTAGACATCACGAGTCTCTTTAGTAACAACGAGCAAAAGCTTTGTCATTTAAGGCACTGCTCTAAATTCTTTTTGTCCTTTGCCTCACACCTTTGTTTCCTTTTTTCCCTCCTCTCTCTCCCTTCGCCTCTATTCATTGTAAAATTTATAGAACAATCCAATAATATTAAATGTTCAGCAATTCCCAGCTCACTATAATATACTTGTTGTTGATAAAACAATACTCTTTCTATTCCAAAATATAAGGTGTTTTAGCCAAAAGCACAAAGATTAATGAAGTTACTTTTATCTAAAAAGTATGAATGAAATAGAAATTTAAAACAACTTACCCAATTAGAAAATAATTTGTAAATTGTAATTGGTTTATACAAATTTCAATAAAATAAAATATTTTTAAAAAATGTGAAAGCATCTTATATTTTGAGACATCAAACATTGTTTAAGGCATCTTATATTTGGGTGTAGAATTTTTATTATTTTTCATGTAATATTCTTTCTATTGATTATTTCACTAGGTTGTAAAGCTTACGTCTCATATATTTCTTTTGCTGATGACTAGAACATAAATTCTTCTGAATATTGATGCGCAGGTACCTATATATTATAATAATATATATGCATATATTGCTTTAATATTTTGTTTTTTAGTATATTCACTGAAATTATTATATATAAATTTAATTTGGGTCCATGTGTAAGGGTCCGTTGGTATAAATAAGAGGGAGGTTATAGTAATAGCCATGCATGTCCATAAGGATCCTGAGATCCTTTCACCAACTTACATAAATCTGACCATTGACATAAATACGCTTTGTCGTGCATATATATGAGCACTTGAGCAATCAATAACCCTACCTATTTTATTCATCGACATGTCCTGCATGTAACCATATATCAATCATATACACTTTGTACCCCATACCTCCAAAAAGCAAAATTGTTTCGCCTTATAATGATTTATCTTTTTGTGACAAACATAATATATGATTTCTTTCTTGTGTTTTTAAAATCTTAAAATAAAAATTCCATTAATAATACCAAACAAGACAACCAAATGTTCATGATCTGTGGAACTCTCTAATCTGTAAGAGCTCTTTTTGTGTATAGTACTAATATACTGATCAAAAATGTTCACACAAGAAAAAAAAACACAATTAGAAAGAAATCATATTATTTTATTATTCAATGGCCAAGGCAACCGACCTATTCACGAAAAAATCATTATTTCACAGTATACTCATCAGAAATGAATACAATATAACTTTCAAGTCAGTTTCTATACATTCAAATATCAACTTGACCTTTTGATTGCATTAATTGTATATATCCTGCAAAACTAGGATTATGCGGATTTGTATTAGTTAAGATCATTCGAGTTTATCAATTTTGGACATTTTGTTTTGCATTTTTAAGAAATACAAATTAGAATAGAAGTAAATAAGCACGCAAAGATTCACAAACATAAGGTCATGTTTATTGCATGGTTTTTAGGTGGAATTCTTAATTTTTGTTAAGAGTCGGTTCTTAGTTTTTAACTAAAAAAATAAAAAATCGGCTCTTAAATAAGAGTTTTAAGAGCCGGTTCTTAACCGTAAAGTGAAAAAAAAAACGAAAAAATGAAAAATCAAAAGTTAAGAACCTCACCTAAGAACTTCGCAATGAACATAGCCTAACCACTAAGTTGTACATCGAGCCGGAGAAAACGTTGGTATAATAATTGGTGGTATGGGTGTGAAACACATCACGATCATATGAAAACTGAAAGGCGGACACAAGTTGGATCTTTAAGCCATTGCCAATCAATTGTACTTTAGATTCAAAGTGTAGCTGCTCAAAATTAATACAAGCGAATATGCGTTCGATTATATAAGACTGAGAAACGGTATATTCTTTTAAACACACACACACTAAAGATCTCATACTAATTAACTAATTGGTTCTTTTTTGCTTAAGACTAATTGATTTTTTGTCATCTAATTAATTAATTGATTTTAAAATAAAATTCAACTACATAATAATGTATTAGCAAACTATCTGATAACTCTTTTCAAGTTTTAGCACAGTAGGAAGAAATGGTAGATCCAACTGTTGGAAACTACTAAACTAGACGACTTTAAAGTAATACATTTTCTGTTTGACAAAAAAAAGTAATTCATTTCCCTAAAATTTTAAATTCTGGAATAATAAAATTAACATGAACCTATAAAACTTAATCACAACGCAAAACTGAACTTAGTAAATATTTTAAATACGGAAAACATAGTAATAAGAGCAGGATCAACGTAGGAGTTGTTGGGTTTCTTAGGGAGGTGGGAAGGAGGAGGGGCCCACCAAAAACCTAAAAACCAGCTCTAAAAGTCACCAAATAAGAACCCATTATCTATGAGTTCGCGGGCTCCACTGACACGTGGCAGCCCGCGATTGGTGTTTTTTTAATTTTTTTTATTTTTTTTAAGTAAGATGAAAAAAAAGAAAAAAAAGGTAAGAAACCCATTTTGGCTACTTGCTTAATCCTGCTCTAATATTTTTAAACAAGAAACTATATATTATATAAGATTAGATAGTCTCTGTCGATAGAAAGAGATCGGTTTATACATATATTGTAATTGTCAAATAAATAAGCAACATATATAAGATAATAGCTACGATTAAACATTAAGACGGCACTTAAAGAAGCAAGGCAATGGTGAACAACACAGTCCCAAGTAACAGTCCAGACCTTGACTTCATTTTCTCACTTCCGTTTTCTTCTTCATCTTCAATGTGCTCTAGAACGTTGAAAATGCCTGCATGCAAATTTGAACTCAACATTTAAAACAAGAAACAAAAAGAACCAGTCTAGACCAGATCAAGAAACGGTATCTAGAATCAAAACCTCGTCCAGGTCCGTAGCTACAGCCAGACTTGAGGGTTTCACGGATGTTGTAAACGGTAGCTCTGTTGAAGAATCTGAAGTGGTGAACAATCTCATCGATGCATTTCAAAGCCAAGTGTGTTTCGGCGAAGCATGGTCCCTCGCAGAACTCCTCGGTCCTCGCCACTGGAATGTTCAAGTCTCCGTTTAACGTTAGCCTCCATGCATCCTCGCACTCTTTGTAAATCTGCATTTCATTTGGAGCGTTTTGAGTGAAAAAATAATAATCAATTGAAATATTCAAGGGTGGGATGTAATTATATATGATCCAATGTTTTGAAAACCGGACCGGATACCGATTCGGTGTAGTTACTGGTTGGCTGGTTGGACTGGTTGGCTGGTTGGACCGGTTCAACCGGTCGAACCGGAGTTTCCGTTTTTAAGAATTAAATATATATACTCACATATTTACACTATATAGACTTAAAAGAAAATAGTTCTACATATAGAATATGCTATGTTTTCGTATATACAATAAAATTAAATATTATTTAAATTTAAATTGATTAAAAAAATTACCATATTCATTTCTTAATATATATATAAAGTCTTAAATTTTATAAATATAGAAAATAATAATAGTATATTAGAGATAAAAAGATATTTTTTATACTTTTTTATAAAAATAAAATTAAATAGAAAATTAATTAAATATTAATATTTAAAAATTGATTATGAAATAAGAAATATTAAACTGTAATAAAAATTGAGAGCACATTAATTATATATTGATTTTTTTGAACCGGGTTTTGAAATTGACCTGGGTCACCGGTTTTACCGGTTTTTAGCCGGTTTTACTAGGTTTTAAAATTCTGGGTTTTAAACTGAACCGGATTCGGCTTCTTCAGCGAGTCACGGTCAAACCGGTTCGACCGACCTGTCCGATCCGGTTTTCAAAACAACTGTATACATCATTAGAGTGATTAGCTTATTTTTCAGTCAATCAAAATTTTAGACCTATAACACTTCTAATGGAGGTTCTCTACATAGATACTTTGATTTGGGTTTTCTATAAAGTTAAGAATCTCACAATTAAATACTAATATAAATATATACATATATGTATTTTAAAAACTCTGGAACTAGAAATTCTCATTGGAGGTACTCAGAAGCATGATTTCTAAAAATCGGTTTATGCGATGCAAATCATTTAGTTACTGACTAGCCATCTTTTGAACAGTGCTTAAAAGTAATCTCAATCCGGTTAAACTGAACCAATCCGGTATAAACCGGCTGATAATAACTTAGTTAAAAATTGAAATATGCTTTTAAATTTAGGTTTAGGGTCGCAGATTCTTGTGTCACAAGTAATAGATATTACGTGTTTCTCATTTAAGCACTCCAAAGCTTTCTCAACTATCTCCGGTGGATTGTTCCCACCTAATCCTCCTCCTCCAAAACCCGTCCCTCCGCCGCTACTGCCACCCAATCCTCCTCCACCAAAACCCGTCCCTCCGCCACTAAATCCAGTACCACCACCGCCAAATCCTGGTCCTCCACCTCCCACACCTGTGCCACCACCACCTATCCCTCCACCGCCAAATCCTAGCCCGCCACCGCCTCCCACACCTGTGCCACCACCGCCAAATCCTGGCCCGCCACCTCCACCTACACCTCCTTCTGAATCGTCTTCGTCACCGTAAGCGATCCCTATCAAATTTAGATAAGAGTAATGTAAGCCTACTTTTGGCACAAGTAACATATGTGAGTGTGTGAAATGAATTACAAACCTGGAAAGGTAACTAAGAGAAAGAAAAAAACGACAAGGGTAACTGATATCCGGAGGTCTCTGATGAGTGACAACGCCATTGTTAGAGATCACAAGAACATACTAGTAAACCATTTTATATAGTTCTATGCGTCTATTTAGTTGTCTATCGAAAATTTCAAATCTTGTGGTACAAGTCAAGTATGTAGAGTTTAGTATAGAGAGGGTCAAAATACAGAGGAGACCATTGTAGCAGTTGAGTATAAGTCACCAACCTCCTCTTTTTGCGTTTTTACTTTGTCTAATTCAAACCATTTATTGACTGCCATGCAAATAAACCATATTGGGAAGAAAAAGAAAAATCAAACCTAAAAGTAGTCTCATCAAGACGAGACACGATATAAGTTGTCTGCTATAGGCAAGGAATGATCTCGAAACCTATTATTCAAACCAAACCTAAAACTCAGATACGAATGAAAGATAGTACTTTTTAAAATCCCATCCACCATACCAACTGTTTTTTTTTTGTTTAACAGAGAAGGCATTTGAGAATGCCTCTAGTGTTGAATTAAATAATAATTGGAGGAAACAGAGGAGGGTGGTGATGATGATTCGAACCTAAGGCTTTGTGGTTTCCAACGTTAAGTGACCTACCACAAAGTTATGGTCACATCGATCACCACTACTTCACACCAACATGATCACTACATGTGACATTACTCTGCAAAGATATTACAAGACCTAGAGAGAGAAGAAAAACTGTAAATATCAAATTATCATTTATCTTCATTTTACAAGGGTCCCTATATCTTTCTTATTTTGGAAGCCACAAGTTACAGTAACATTGACAGTTGATGACGAAAAAAAAATAGAAGAAATAAAACACACAAATCCAAGAAGCGACCCTTTGGTGCTTCTTTGTGGATTAAACCATTTCTTGAGTAATTTCTCAAGAAAATAACCTATCTCTCTTTATATTTAGCATATATATAAGTGGAAACACACCTCTTCCTGAAAAGGGTTTCCTTATTTGTTGCTTCATTTTGTGTATGCCTCCCTCAAAGTTGCGGTTGGACCAAAATAGTATGTTTAAGATCACCAATATGCAGTTTATGTTCACCCATAGGGATCCTCCTCCTTCCATACTCATCGACTACACCAAGATGCTTGCAAGCATCAACATCGACTTGAACGGTCCGTTTTGCACCTGCCGTGACATGAACTTTTTCAAACGCTATCAGTTGTTTGTTCACACCCAATCCTTTTATTCCATTTTTCGGCGGCTCAGCGAATACAAACACCGTGTGGGTTCCATCAAATTCACCTGTGTTTGACACTTCAACATGGAGAGGCAGTTTAGGAAGTGTTCCACAGTTGGCATGAGATACTTTGATGGAGTTAGATGAGGAGTTGAAAATGGCAGAGTTGAGTTTGTAGGATGAAACTGATAGTTGGGCTAATGGGCTTTGGGCCAAACTGTGAGTGAAGGTTGTGTAACTTAAACCGAACCCAAATGGAAACACCACTGGACCTTTGTAGAATCTGTAGGTTCTTCCTGGGTAATTTCCATATGCTCTCATAGCCATTATCGTCATTGGGACTTTTGAAACGTAGTCCTGTGGATACCATGTCATAGGTAGTTTCCCTCCTATCAAAACATGCATAAAATATTTAATATTACCTGATAATCTATATAACTGAATTTAACTTTGGTTTATAAGAATATAAATCAATCATAATTGTATGTAACAGGATCAAGACGTACCAGGGTTAGCAGCCCCGAAGATTATATTAGCGATGGCAGCTCCACCAGCTTGACCCGGATACCCGGCCCAGATGATGGCAGAGACACGTGGATTGTTCTTAGCGAAGGATACATCGATGGGACCACCACTCATAAGGACTAGAATGACTGGACCTTTAGAAGCTTGAGCTACACGTGTAACAAGTTCTTGTTGGTAACCTGGTAACAACAACCCGGTTCGATCTCGTGTCTCTGCCTCTATCGACTGGTCCAATCCCATAATAAGAACCGTCGCGTCAGCTTCACGTGCAGCCGCCTCCGCCGCACCAAATCCTTGGTGCCCTCGACAAGCCACACCGGCACAACCAGCTTGGTGAAGTGTTCTTGCATATCTTGAGATTCCTTGCAACGGCGTCGTATAAGAACAAGCTTTCCCTGTCAAAATAAAGAAAGTAATTAATATTTTGTAACTGATAAATAATATGTATGTTAGGATTTTATTTTTTGTTGGACTATCTTATCTACCTGCATAGTTTCCAATCATGGTCTCAGTGACGTCGGAGTTGGGTCCAATCACGGCGATGGTACGGTGGCGCCTAGGGGAGAGCGGAAGAGAGCGGCCAGAGTTTTTGAGAAGCACAATTCCTTGATGGGCCGCTTCAAGAGCTAAATGTTTATGGGCCGGAGTACAAACATCTCTAGGCCCAAGGTTAGAATACGGCCCAAGATTGCCATCAAACATACCAAGTCTCATCTGCACTGTTATGGTATTAGCAAGTGCTAAATTGACATCATTCTCCGTCAACAATCCTTTCTTCACAGCTCCTTCCGTGAAAATCGCCAAAAACGGCCCGCAGTCCAAATCCAAACCTGTAAAACGACACGATGTTTTTTGTCATCAAAGTGATCAACGGTTCTTCTGGATTCAAACATCAACGGTGGAAAACAACTAACCGGCTTTAATAGAAGCAGCAGCTGCTTCCTCAGGAGTTGTGGTATAATGTTGTTGGTTGAAGAAAACATCGACGGAGTCACAGTCTGATACTATGTACCTGCATGCATTATTATTCAGCTAATCTATTAGAAAAGATATCAAATGAATCTGAACCGTTGATTATGATGACTTTAATCATACCCGTTGAGACGCCATTGACCACGAATGGTGTTCTTTAGTAAATTTTCATCGGCACAAGTTGGCTTTCCGTTGACTTGGTTGTAAGAGCACATAACACTCGCGACCTTTCCCTCGTAAACACATGATTTGAATGGCACATTGTACGTGTCCTCTAAGTCTTGTTTGGTGACCTAAACCCATCATAAACATATCAAATAACTAAACCTATTAGCTATGTAGATTAACAAAAGCATGTTATTATGTTAGAGAAGCGAATCTTTTCTTTTCTTTTGTTATGATATGATATAATTTAAAGTATATATTTGGAAGAACAAGATAAAAGGCAAGGAGGTTGGTCCTAGTTGGTCCACATGACCAATAAGGATAAGATTCTCAACATTATAACATAAGATCGCATATGCCACATCACTCAAAGTCAGGCTGCTTAGCTATTGGCTTAGCTGGTATATAATGTTAGGCAAGTGTTTTGTTTGTGTCTGAATATGACACCCATATACATATATTCGTTTTTTGACTAAATATACATATATTCGTTTTTACCCATTTGATGATAAATTTCATTTTAGGCGGCTAAAAAGTCTTAAGTTTGCAAGATTATGAAGTGACGCGTACTCTACGGAACTATAAATAAGTAACGACTAACGATTGCAATATATCTAGATATAAGCTATTTCTCTGAGGTCTAACGAATAAACAAGATAAAAGATGATAAGCCTTGCAAGAAAACGTATCCAGTCAACATCTAACTGAAAACGATATAAAGTAGACCATTCTATTTTCAGAAAGTAAACATGTATGTTTTGAAACTGAAGTTAACTTATATGTTTCAACAGAAAATTCAATATCTTTTTCTTTTGAAAAAAAAATTCAATATCCCTTTTGCGCACTCAATATTTTACTTTTATTTTGAGAAAAGAGAATTCTGAAAGTTATTAAAATACAATTTATAAACCATTAAGTAGAAAGGAAAATAGATTCACTGGTTCTCTTTTATTTCGACACAATTACTTCTTCTTTTTTTTGCTAAACACACAATTACTTTGTTTACGGCGGTTTGCCTGCTTTACACTAGTTATAAATTTTGTAATGTTTAATATCTATAAATTTTAAGCTAAGCATTTTTACTTTCTAACCAAATATACATGCAAAGTCTTATTAACTAGTTACACATTTTTAAAATTGTGAAAATAGGACATTTAAATTAAACATGCAGTGAAAACAAAAACAGGCATACATATATTTAGATATAAACATCTAAAAGGTGTTAAAAAATCTACAATTAGAGTTTTAGATGTTTAAAAAATAAAGATTTAAACGTGTAAGGTTACCTTGGCGTTGAAATGGAAACGGTCGACACCATTCCAATTATCAAGATCATAAGCAGTGTAGTGTTTGCAACACGCGGCGACTTTGAGGCGATTACCTGCGCCGTTGCCCTGAAGTCCCCTAACGTAGCTGGCTGCGTATTTTCCGGCGACGACAGGATCTTCTCCGGGAGTTTCCTGGCCTCGACCCCACCGTGGATCCCTCAAGATATTCACATTTGGGCTCCAATACGTCAAACCAGCCACACCTCCATTGTACATAGCTCTTGCCTCATCAGACACCACCTTTTAATTAATTTAAATCATGAAAATTTTAATTAATATTCTCCGTATATATATACCATATGGTAACAAAAGTATCTTTTTCCTTCGCTGGTTATAGCTAGCTTGCCCATCATCTTATTATCTATTAAATATCGTAGATAGTTAACATATAAACTACGTAAAATATTTCGTTTAAAGAATAGTACTACTTAATAAATATACACATTTTAAACAAAATCTAATTTCCGTTTAATACATGGTATATGTTTATTGGTTTAAATTTTGTTTTCTAACCTACTCGATCGATAGACTCATGTCATTTTCAAATTAAATAACATGTGAAAGTACAAATTTCAAATAAATAAGCATATAATATAGAGCATCTTGTGTACTGATCGCTAGTAGCGGTCCGCTACGATGTCTATGTCGTTTTCATGTAAGGAAACCAAAAATTTAGAATTCTCATTGGCCAAAATGTATATTCTTTAATTAGCAAAATATTCCTTTGTTATTTTAATTTTAAGAAGAAAAAAAATATTCCTTTATTCTCACCCGTCCGATCTCTTCCCATAGAGACTGGTTGAAAGAAGCTGCGGTGGTGATGACCTGAGGGAAGCTGGTGGCACCAGGGAAAGCACCACCGAACTTAGCTCCGGGACCGACGTCAGAAACGCCATGAAGAGCCTCGGACCACCACTCATAGCCTCCAATACCAAGGCGTGGCACAGCGGCGGCATTGTTGACGAGGAGGCGGATCTTCTCCTGCAACGTGAGACGTCCGATCAAGTCTTGAACCCTCACGTGGATCGGTACATTCACCCGACAGAACCGAAGCGACCGAGTTAACCCGTTTGCTGGGTTGCATGCAAAGAGTGGTCGAAGTGATTCTGATGAGTGAACCAGACATAAGAGGAATACAAGTATAACTGCGACTTTGTTGCCGAATAATAATGATTTCTTATTACAAGACATCTTCTATATATCTGTTTTTATGTGTTTATATGTATAATATGTGATGTTTGTGTTTTTTTTTTTTGTTGACATGGGAAAGAAGTGAGTGAGTATATATAGGGAAGTTTTTTAGCGGTACTGATGACAAAGGATAGGACTCTTGTTATGAATAAATAATAAGATAAAGATAAAACAATCAAGTTGAACATGTTACGTAGAGGAGATATATATCTCTGACTTTTTGGGTAAAATTATTTACCAAAAAATAATTATTAGTGTCTTTTTCCTGCTCTATTTTCTCTTAAATGTAAGTTTGTTTTTCCTTTCGTCAACATAATTTCTACGTTTTCTCCGTCACCACATACTATAAGTCTATGACAATACGAATGTTAGTACAATATAGTTTTTTGTTTCTGAATAACCATGATATCCGATAGACTGAGGCTCAACGTACTAATTTTCTGGGGTTGTCCATCAACAACGGGCAAATCCGATTGTTTATAGTGAAATCTAAATACTAATCAAAGTCATTTAGCCATACGAGAAAATTTATCTAAAATGATAGATTTCAAATACATGATGTTTGATACTTTTCTAATTTTGCCATACTACTCGACCGCGTCTGTGTAGTTATGTTTGTAAAATTGTTACTCTGCCTCTCATTGTAATATCATCGTAACTTAGAGATAGTGGAGTTCAACGAATATTCAAAATTTTAGCTAATAAAAACTCACGGCTAAAGTTATATGAATGAACTTTTGACTATTTCACATGAAGGTTTTTATTTTATTTCTAGTTTTTTACTTATCAATTTTAATCTTTTATAGTAACAATTATAAATACTGAAGTTAAAAAAATTTATCAATAGTCATGTCCATGCTTGGACCCGTCTGCCACCGCCGTCTCTGACTCTACTGCGACAGCCACGACAGCCGCATGATCGTCAACGCAATAGTAATCTCACCTAATATTTTTTTTCAAAACTCATATTTTTCACATCTTCTTTTTTTGAACTTACATATTTTTTCACATTTCTTGTCAAATTGCGACATATTGTTATCCTCCAAGTTCTTTACTACCAAAATACTAATAATTTAATTTTCATCATTAAAAGAGAATTATAACCACTTCTCAAAAAGATAACTAATTCATCGTCTTCCCGCAATGTAAAATATGCTATCGAGTATCGGATATAGATAGCCAAAAGTTAAGTTTTTTTCTAATGATGTTTAGTGGAAATATATATAGTAAGGACATTATTTTGCATAAGTCTTTTTGTTAGTAATATTCATATTTTAATTAAAGAACTTGCAATAGTCATGTCGAGCCTAAACATAGTCACACTGTCAAAAAAAAAAGTCACACTGTCATCACATTTGTTGTGAAATACTTATACTTTTCTTTTTTTTTAATTTAGAAAAAATTCTATAAAAAATTCTAACTAAAACTTGTTAATTTGTTAATATCTAAATATTTTTGCTATTCGGTTTAATAGAAAAAAGTCTCAAACTAATTATTTTATTTAATTTAATACACTTACTTTAAAATTATGTTTATTTTACTAATCAAACTATGTTTTTAATTAAAAATATAAATAATTTTCATTTTAAAATATCTAAAATAAAAAAATCTTAAAATTTTATAATTTAATTTTAAATTTATGAATAAAAATAATTAAATTGTGAATAAAATTTTAAATTTCTAAAAACTTAAGTCTGAATAAAATAAATAAATTAGTTTAAATTCAAAAAACTAAATTTGAAATTCAAACTAAAATTATAGATCATCCAAAATTTAGTTAATTTTTATTCCTTAGACTTAAAATAAAGTTCAAAATTTTTAAGATTACTTTTTGAATTTTGCAATTGTTTTTTAAATTGTTTGAAACTTATTAATATTTTTGATTAAAAATATAGTTTAAATATTAAAATAATCACACTTTTAAATTTAAGTATATTAAATGAGAAAATAATTATTTTAGTTATTGAACTAAGTAGCAAAACAGTTCAAGTATTAAAAAAATTTAACAAAATTTATTTAGTGTATTTCTATGGTATTTTTATTTTTATTTAAAATATAATTCTAAGGATAATACTACACATTTAAATTAAAATTTGCAATTATATAACTTACAAACTACAAAATTTGAATTGCTTGTCATTTTCTTTCGAATAACAAATTAACAACTATATGAATATATAATCGATCAGATTATAATACAAATAACATAAGCAATAATATTATTCTAAAGAAAATTAATCTACTATATATCTATATATACAACGATTAATTCTAAAATACACACACACATATATATATATATATATATAAGTATGTATACAATTTTGGATTCACTATCTTTGCTTTTAAAATGAATTAGTTAATTACGATCTATGATAAAATTTGTTAGCACATGGAATAAAAAAAGGGGGTTTGGTTGCACGTAATAGTATATACATGATTTGCTGCATTAGTATGGGAATAAAAGCCTCTCGAAAAAAGTTACAAGAAAATGACAATGGAAGCAAAAATAGTTATATTAGAGCAATGTATATAGGAATGTATCAACATTTAGTTATATGCATGAAAATGACAATTTTAAACTGAAACATAAGACCTAATAAAGCAGAGAGAGAAGGTTGTCACGGGAGACTCTCCACCAAATAATAATCATGCAGCATCTAGTCCTGTTTGCCCACATTTCTCTTTCCGGATTGTTATTGATTATTGGTCTATTTACTTCAATTTCCTTTAACAAGTTTAGACATTCGTCAATAATTAAAACATTGACCTATCAACTTAAACAAACGTAGTTTTGTTTTCTTGGATAATATTAACATGTGGTCCAATACAGCCAAATATGCAATGCTGTTGTTATGAACACAATATAACAAAATATTATATAACTTGTATTATTTTCTTATGATTATTAAAATCTCAATTATTTGGTTTCAATTAATTAACAATTTATTCGTTGAAGAAGAGGTATCTTTCTTTAATTGACAAGAATATGAGCGTTAACGATAACTGATAGTTCATTTGCTAGTTAACTCATATGAGTGTAAGAGAATTAATACAACTTTCATAATTAGCACTGATTCAGTTTGTTAGCATCTAATAATATTTGAAAATGACTAGCCTGTCACGTAACCCATTCACTATATTTAAAAAAAAAAAATCTAAACCATAGTACCATTTGAACTGATCAAACAGAACTCAAAGAGCTCTCAACAAAAATCAAATTTAGAAGTTTATACTATATGCATGATTTTTACCATTAGACCACAACCATTAAGTTTTATATATTTGTATTCTAAACCTGTTGTGAAAACTTTGAAACTTTCATTTTTTGGTATTTATAGAATGTCGTTTCATTATATTATAATATATATATGGTGTTTTGTCTTGTAAGCGACTAACTTACCCAAAAACGATTAAACTAATAATATGTTTTAAGTGTTATATTTATTGGTTTAGATGCTTTTAGGTTAACTAAAAATTCAAATGGTACTCTATTTCTCATTCTATAATAGATTTAAAAAATGTAGTTACTCTATATATAGAGTAAGTTATTTATTTTTTGTTCATAACTCTATTTTTCACTCTAAAATAGAGTACCATTGGAGTAGAACATAACTCTATTATAGAATTATTCTATTTTAAAGAAAAAAAAAATGAACCATTAGAGATGGTCTAGACAATTCTTGGAATAAAAACCGTAATTCACTACAGTTTTTTTGTATACAAACAACAAAAAGATTATTATTTAGCGCAATTAGAGTTATACATTCTGATATAGTGTTCTATCTCCAGTTAGTTTGTGAAAATTCTTTCTCTGAGAAATCTGATCGATTCTGAGCAGCATGCCGTTAAAGCAAACATACAAATTTATCCCATAAATAAAACAATATTGTTGTATAAATTATTTTAATATTTTCTAGCACATATATGATATTATGATATTTATGCGTACGTACATTTTTATACAGAAAACAAGCAAAATGGTTCTATTAATATTTTTGTGTTAATGTGTGTGTATATATATATATATATATATATATATATATATATATATATCTCTTGGTGGTTATTGGGTTATGTGAGGGGCCGTATTTATATACTTTCTCGACTATATTTTTGAGAAAACTGATACTAATAAAATAAAATTTATATTATTCGATATGTATGATTAAGACCTTTATTTTCCACGTCAGCACTTGCAATCCACGTCAATTCGTGTTATCCATCCAAACAAATCATTTTATTTCGGAAAATACTGAAAAAGACGTATTCGATCGTATCTATTTCATCTACATACCTCTGGTGTGATATAGTGTAACTCGTTCGTATTTTTAAGTTTAGAAACAAAGCTTTGCAAATTCATACTATCAAGTCAAAAGTATGTTGAATAGATCCGACCAACCAATAAAATACACTAACCAATAAAATATAGGGAAATTTCAGTTTTACTACAAGTTTGATATCACTTTTTAAATCTAACTAGATTTTGACCCGCACATCCGTGCGGGTAACTTTTCATTTTATAAATATATAATTTTTATATTATATTTTGCATATAATCATTTTTAGATAATATATTGCTATCATTTTCAAAAATAAATAGATAATATATAGTTCTAAATATAAAAGTTTAACATATGTTAACAATTTTAATTTTTGTATAAAATTATTACATAATTTACAAATTTAAATCTTTTAAAAAGGTGAATGATATTTTAATCATTTTAAACGGTCAATAATATTTTATTTATTTATTTAAATGAAAGTATTTATTTAAATATTAGTTTATCAATTTAATATAATATAGACTATAATTATAAAATTTATAAAATTAGCATAGAATTTTTTAAGACAAAAATAAAAAAAATTAAAAATTAATTTATAATAATATTATAATACTAATTACGAAATTAATCAATGCATTAATTAAAAATATTAGATTTTTTTTTGAAAAGATTTTGTTAGATTTTTCTCAACAGATTTTATTATTACTAAAACTAAAATTTACATTTATAGTTAAATATATTTGTTACTAATATTCGTATAATTATTTAGATTCTTTTAGAAATGTTATATATTAATTAAATTAATATAAATAATAAAAATGTAACTAAATTTATGGACCTAGTGTGACTATTTGATAGTAGATAAAAATGGTACTTCTCTTTTAATAGAGAAGATACTAATAAATAATTATTTTCAAAATACCTTAATTTATGATGAAAATAGACTAAATTAATTTTTCTAAATATTTATAAAATATGTGGAAATTTGATCTTAGACTTTCAACATTAAACCCTAAACAATAATCGTTAAAGTGTAAATCCAACTATTAATATATTTTTGATTGAAAGTATTTTTGAAAAGTGATATTCAACTTATGATATTCTTAGAAATTTCTCTAAAATATATGGATGCATATATATAGAATCATATTATATAATCATATTATATGTTTAAAGAGAGCATCTAATCTTTCTCAAATCCGAGAATTCCATCGGTTATTACTTTATTGGTTGATGCATGTTACATAGTGTAACGATTCGTGGATAATATATACAACTCATCTTTATCAATAAACAAACAAATCTGATCAATAATTAATAGGTAATATCTATAGACAAACTTATACAAGTTGAAAGAAGATATATACGAAAATATAAAAATAACAGAAAAAAATAAAAAGGGATAATTATAGGATAAAAAGGTTTGTGGTTTGCTTGTAGGCATTGCCAACTAACAATATCTGTCTCTATGTATCCCTCCTATTCACATACTCGTATGCATGCACATGTACATATACATACAATTATATATATATATATTATTAGTTATCATATACAATTAATGTGTTGATTAAATTGGCAAGGTAACGTGACTTTGGTGCAAGAATGCGTCTTCTTGTTTCCAACCTTCCAATGATATTAGACAGCTCTATCTCTATCTTAACTACTGATTCCTTTTCGGTTTGTCTTACACTCTATCCCCACAACTCATCTCATCTACTCATATTAATATATGTATCAGAATTTTAATTTTTTCTAATGAACTTTCATAAAATCTGAACTATCAAGATAATATTTAATTATATATAGTTTATAGACGAATATACTGACCAGTGTGGATAAAATCTCGAGAAGGTAGTATATTTTCTCACTTTAGTTTTGATATTATAATTTAATACAATTTTTAGAAAAGGAATTTCAAAACCACAAGAGATAAGGCCAAAGCTGGGCCCGAGACAAGCCTAATTTGATAACAAATCTAGACTGTGATCCAATCCATAAGACTTCAAAAGGTTTTGTCGTATGGGTAACATTGGTTGCAGGGTCATGCCATCACAGAGACAATATCCAAATAATGTGATGGTTTCTTCTTTCACACGATACGTCATAATTATGAAATAGTTGCTTCATAAGGTATTTATAAGTTATCAAGAACGGTCTCAAAACCAACACATATGAAGAAGAAAAACCAAATTAATTTGATGAAGTTATATCAATTGACGTATAATTATGAAATAATTGCTTCATATGGTATGTATAAGTTATCAACGATGGTCTCAAAACAAACACAAATTAAGAAGAAAAATCAATTACATCACCTGAAATTTAAGTAAAAAAAACAAAAAATTACATCATCTAGAAGGTTGTTCTGCCAATCATCTGATGTCAATTTTATAAGTTAATATTCTCTAGGTATTCATACGTCAACTGAAATAACTTCCTAAAGATATACGCAAATGATCACAAAAGAGTTAGTTTGTTGGTTAAATATTTTTGAATCATATCTAGAAATCTAAAAAATCACATCCTCAAATTTTGTTAAAAGAAATTTATTTTCAGAAAATAATTAATTTAATATAGTCTATATTTCGTACTTAGAGATAAATATCTTTAAACTTATAATTTTTTATTCTCTTAAAATAATATTATAGATTTAAATAAATTTTAAATATACTAATAAAGTCCAAGTCATTACTTACAAAATGAAATTTGTTTCTGATTTTGCTTCTCATCGGCGAATTTTTTTCCTTTCATAGAATTGACTTCTTGTACTTAAGGAAGAACACTACTGGGCCTTTAAGGAAACGGGCTCCACTAAAAAGCCTATATCATGTTTAGTCAGAGAAGGCCCATTACTGTAATAGATATAGAGATCGTCTCTTAATTTTCTTAAACACTAATTGCTATTTGGTGATCCATCAAAAATGCAACATACTAAACTAAGATAGACACTCATACGACGACTGGACTATATCGAGGTTCGTTCTCTCCTTCTGCCAAAACTCTGTAAAGCCTTGTAAGTTAATGGAAACCATATACAATGCAGCGGTCGGAAGAGCTTGGTGTGTATGTGATTGATGAAGATTATAATGACGAGACGTTGCAGGTACACCGGATCAGCACTGAGGATATACATGCGCAAGGTTTCTACTTTTTTTTCTTTCCCCATTCGTTTCTTAGAACTGTTCCTCCGTACATATTACCGTTTTTTTTTTGCAGGCAGATAAAACCGTGTTGCTCAAATACATAGTTGATACATTTTGGGACCAGCTGGCTCCATTTTTGCACCTGACCTCCATCCAGGCTTTAAAAATGAAAAATGAGCAGGCAATGATTCTTCTAAACAGCACTCTTTGTTTTAACAATGTAACTTGTCTTCAGTGTTTAAAAGGTTGGGGGATCAAAGAGCACCACTGATACAGCTGCAACTTATGCTCCTTCGAGGTATTTTATACTTTAAAGACACTCGGTAGAAAGTCGCAGAAGGTGTGTCTCTCAAGCAAGCAACAACTAGAGTTAAAAGATTGGCATGCTTTTCTATATTAATCATAGGTGTGGAGGTTTGGTTGATTATGAGGATGAAAACAATGAAACTCCTACCGAGAAACAGCCTGAACCCTCAGTGGAGAGAAGAGAAGTGAGGAGCTGGTTAGGCTGAAAAACAGATGCCGTTGCAGAGAAGATGAGCAAGAGGAGTGTAATAAAAAAGCGAACCTCTGTTCAACAACTGAAGAAAACAAGAACTCACCAGAGCAAAGTGGTGGCAAAGCTAAGGAACCTGAGAACTCTAGAAGCAGTGACAGACAATAACAATAGTTCAGATGAAGAAAAGGAGAGATAAATTGGAACAGGAGATGATGAATCTACGTTGACACCTTCAGAATCATCAACAGAAATGGATGTAAATGGTTCTTGAGATATAAACATTTCTCAACAATATTAGGATCTTGGTATATCTCTCTCCATGTGTATTCTGTAGCTCTGGACTTAAGATAAAAGCAGAGTCTGAACTGATGAGATGTTTAGAAGAGAATTAATGAGTACATCTATCATGGAAATTCGTTTCCTAGTTTGGTGTTGTTTTGTGTGTAGATTCTCTTTTTTTAATGTCGGAATTTAACATTTACAAGGTCCAAAATGCAATTTCAAAAACTTAGGGGTTTTTTCATAAAGAAGATTATCTGATGGGTTCGAAAAAAAAACAATTAGAAAAGAGTTTTTTTGTCTGTTTCTTTCTTCCTCCTCGCTCTGAGGCTCAGTGAGCCGCCTTCCTTGTTACTCTCCTCTCTCTCTCAAATCCGCTCCACTGGTTCCTCCAAAGCAAGCAAGAAGCTTCTTTCGATCTTCCTCTTCGTGCCCTCGTTTCTAACCGTAAGTTTTCCCAAGGATTAGTATAGATCTTGAGATTGAACAAATAGATCGCGATTGCTCGAGAACCTTCAACTAGATTTAACGGTATGTAATCGTAAACTCTTAGTAGAAACTCAGGAGTCCAAAGTTTCTTTGTAAATTATAAATGGTTTAGTTTGCATCCACTAGAGACTCCTTGCTTAGGGTTTCATTACCTATTAACTCATTCGTGTTCAGATTTGTAACTGATTCCACTTGTTGTCTGAAACTGTCTTTTACATACTTTTTGTCTGAATGTATGGTGTTTATGTTAAATGCAGAGAAGATAAGAGTCTCTGATTGGCTCAAAAGAGACAGACATGTCTGAATCAAAGGATGAGAAAGCACAAGTTGCAGCTGACAGGATCAAAGCTGCAGCACTCACTGCTGCCAAAGGTCTTAGCCGTACACAAGCTGAGAGAGCTGCGGCTGCTGCTTCCAGGAACGTCAACGCTTATGGTCAGAAGGAGGAAGGTCCTAGCAGGTGGCAGGAGAAAAGGGAAGCCAAGAGGCAGATGTATTTGATGAGTACCGAGAAAGCTGTCAGGCTTGGGGAAAGGAAGGACAAGTCAGTGTCGGCTTCAGTTGTGGGAGGAAGTAACTTGGCGGCTTCGCAGTGTCAGAAGTGTTTCCAGACAGGGCATTGGACTTATGAGTGCAAGAACGAGAGGGTTTATATCTCTAGGCCTTCGAGAACTCAGCAGCTGAAGAATCCTAAGCTGAGGATGAAGCCTTCTGTTGATGATCTTGATGGTGATGATGATGGTGATGATGAGAAGGTAGACGCGGGAAATGGGAAAGAAGAAGAAGAAGAAGGTGAGAGGCGGTCGTCCAAGAAGAGCAAGAGAAAGCAGAGGTCGAAATCTGATTCTGGCAGTGATAGTGAAGCCTCTGTGTTTGAAACAGATAGTACTGACGGCTCTGACTCATCTTCAGAATACAGTTCATCGTCTGAGTCAGAGGAGGAAAGGAGGAGGAGGAGAAGGGATAAGAGGAAGAGCAAGAAGAAACCAAAGCAGAGGAAGGAAAGGCGGAGGAGAAGAAAGTACAGCTCTTCGTCATCTGAGGAGTCATCTGATTCAGAATCAGCTTCTGACTCTGATTCTGATGAAGATAGAAGCAGTAGAAAGAGGAAGAGCAAGAGGCACAGCAGCAACAAGCGTCGTTGAATTTGTTTTAGGAAAATCCGAAGTGGATGATGATATTTTTTTATATCCGTTTTTAGAGTTGAATCATTCTGAGCTACATGAGAGACTCACTGTTTTGTTTTTCTCAAGTTTCAACTTTTCTTTTTCTCAGCCACTCATGGCTTTGTGTTGTAGTAAACTGATGGATTGAGAATCTCCTTTAGTTAAGAACTCAATAGACCGAAATGAAAACAAATTTACCTTTCAAAATTGTCCATATCAAGTAAAGTAGTAAACCCCAAGAAAATATTATATATTTAAAATAAGATCTTGTACATGTAAATCATAAAATAACTTAAATATAGTTTAGACATTGATTAGTTATTATAATTTATTTACTTTATAAATATTTATACGGAAAAGCATCTAGTTATAATATTGTCGATGATGTAATGTGAGGGCTTATTTTTGTATGTCATTGCTGATGTATATAGTAAAGGGTGATAAACATATTGTCTCGTACAGCAGTGACTTATTACTTGAAGAACTGACTATGTATACTGTATTTTCCATCAAATTTTGTTTTCTGTGTAGTATTATCATCTTTCTGACCCATCTGTAATCACATAAGAGACCAAAGTTCTGTCCATTTGCGTGTAGTCAACATTAAAATCATTCTGAAATTGAATTAGATCCATTCAACGGAAGATGGTTGCCTGTTTGCCAAAGCACCAAATGTTTTGACCTCTCCAATCTTTCTTTACTTACAAGGAAAAAGATTCTCTTCAACTAACCATAAACCTAAAATTCTCTAAGAATAACAAAGAAAAACTCCTAACATTCTCTTCATTCTTTAGAACTAGTTCTTTAAGAAAATAAATTGCTGAAACCCTAACTAAGAATTTGGGAACATGAGAGAAAAAAAGATTTTATCTACATAGGGCACTACTGCTACGAGGGTAGCGTGCGATCGAACCATTTAGAGAGACGCGTGATTTTGGCCACTACGCTTTTATTTCGACCAAAGAAAGTTCCTGCATTGGACAACATAACCGCTACGTCGTGGCTTAATGCTTCCACACTCCGGTAATAGTTGTTCTCAAGCCTTGATCTGATTACTTCAAGAGACAAAGGAACTGGGAACCTGCACATGAATCCATATAACAAAACCATGTCAGCTTCCATCAAGTCCTCTTCTAGTGTTGAAGAAACTTACATGTTGGTGTAGCTGGAGCTTCCCACGGTCTGGTTCAGTTTTTGAAGGCCATAAGAATCCTGAAACAATTTAGTAGAGATTGTGTCATATTGTCATGGTCTTGTGATCCACTTAACTTTACATAATCTGGAATTAATGCCATGAAAATATTAAATTCGATCAGAATCACAAACCTTGGTTCTTTTATTTGAAGTCTCTAACTTTGTTAAGGCCAAGAGAAGACGGTTTCGTTCCTCATCATCAATGTGAGGCTGTTCCCACTTGGTATCAGCATCAAAAAGCTCCCAGGGACTGTGAAGATGCGTCTCAGTGGGATCACTCTTGTATTTAACTGTGTACCTCTCCCACGGACTATCAGGAAAATCAGGTGATTTGGCTTTCACAGCTAGAATCCGTCCTTCCCACCAACTACCATCTTCTTCGCCTTCGTCTCTCCACCAAACCTTACACTTGTCCCTGAAAGTCCAGTTCCTCTGTATCGCTGCTTCATACCGACTTCTTTCCACAAGAAAATCTGGAAATGTCACCACATCGGGCAATGTAAGTTTGAAAGCTTTGTTGAACACTTCGGAGTCTGGATTGATGACTTTAAGTATCATTTTGCAGCAGCTATCTCCAGATCCCGCAAGTGTTGCGTATTCAAGACTTTCCACTTTACAAATCTCCACCGCCTTCATATTTCCTCCCTTTACTGAACTCCAAGGAGCCACTTCCCTCAGGGAACTAAAGTTTAAGTATTCTTGATGCCCCTGAAAGATACGAGTAACATCAAAAAATGATATCAAACAAAGGTTGACTAAGCGGACAACATATAAGATCACTACAAACACTTACCTGTCGCAAATACGCTACTTCATCCCCCTTTTGTGGAATATAACGCGAACCCTCTTCATGTGTCGATAATGTCAACCAGGATACCTTTTCTATTGAATGCTGAGGCTTCTTTGTTTCAGCAGGTTTAGTTTCACTAAAAGGATAAGTAGACCTTCTATTCCTCGTGGATCTCAACCGAAGTGTTGCCCCAGAAGTTGATCTCCCTTCTTCTTCTTGAGAG
Source organism: Moricandia arvensis (assembly GCA_905132765.1). NCBI lineage: Eukaryota > Viridiplantae > Streptophyta > Magnoliopsida > Brassicales > Brassicaceae > Moricandia > Moricandia arvensis. The sequence goes on from CAJHQP010002595.1 coordinate 69,659, forward strand.
TTTTGGTTTCCGCGTGAATTACTTAGTTTATCTTGGATAACAGTTAAACTGCCTTCCGACTTCTCCAATCCATTCGACTCCGTCCCATGTAACCCATTAGGGACACCTTCACGGGAAAGAGCGCCACTACTCTGATCCTGACTACAAGAACCTGGACTTATCTCTTGACTAAGAATAGCACCCCCGTCTGCGTTATTCTTATGCTTTCGTGACTTAAGTCGTCTATAGACAAAATCAAACATCCGTTTGGGATGTGACACATGAACATCATTAGCAGTTGAGACAGGATCACTGGTCGGCGGATTTGATTCATGCGCACAATCATTTCTCAGAGACAGCTCTGTTCCAACCACGCTACCATTTTGACATTCAAATGGCAAATCACATTTAGTGTCTGCAGAATCATCATTTAATGCGCCAGAGGCACCACTCTCCTGATTTATTGATAAAGATTTTACTTCTTGCTTCAAAGATGTATCAGGAGTCCTTGAAACCCTCTTGGAGCGTATCCTCAACGTCTTAGAGAGAGGTGGAAGGCTATCTTTCAGATCATGCAGGCAACCAGTCACATCTTGAGAACTTTTAGAAGCACCATCATCAGCCATTCGACTTGGTGACCCATCCGCTATTAGGCATCGTTCGTCATCATTTGGCAAACCATTAGAAATCGCCGGGTTGGTGTCAACTACAACTCCATCTGTATCTGTTCTTAATTCCAAACAACTAGGTGCTGTAACACCATTATCATGGTGATTTTCATCTTCGTTAACATTATTTTCTTTTCCCTCTGGCTCAGAGCCCATAAGTCCATGCGATGATTTTGCTTCACCTCTCATTCGCTTTGATGTACGAGCCTTAACCATTCCCCATTTGACTTCACTTGCATCTAACCCGTTACATTGGTTTGTGTGTTCAAGGTTCTCAGGAACGCTTGAGTCTTCAGCACAGCCATTCCCTAAAGTTGGAGTTGGAACATGAGAAGATGTTCCAGGTAGGTTCTCCAGCAAGGTAAGATTATTTGAGTTCTTAACAGGAAACCTAACAACCAATCTCTTCCGTTCAGCAGGATGAGTTTCTCTAATATCACACTGTTGAGCCCCATCGTCTGAATCACATACGAGAATCTTTTTCCCTTTTGACTGCTTGCCATGCCCATTTAACAAAGCTACATCAAGTTCACTATCCCCAGTGCCTGAGTCCTGTGTTGTCGATTCACTTTCTGATGACCCACTCAATTCAGAAACATCCTCCTCTTCTTCTGCATCTTTAGATCTACCAGTAATCTTAGAAAACCAAGAAAGAGCATTTTGAGCAGCTGCTCGCCTAGGTCTGGAAGATTTAGATTTTGACGATTTTCTCTTCGATTCTTTACGACCGCTCCTAGATTTCCTGGTACGTTTGTTCTTGTTTGTAGCTCCTTCAAGCTCGTCAGAGTTTTTCTTTTTAACACGCCTACCCGAAGAAGTCATGATCCCAGCCTGGTAAAGAGGTAAAAAGGGATAAGAAGCATATTTAGGCACAAGATCAGGGCAAATATTAAAAATACTCACTCCTGTCTTATGTCTTTTTCTTTTGGATCTTCTAAGGCTATTCTGATTATCACCGTCCTCATCGCTTTCACTAGAACTGGAACCTGACTCACCAGAGGTTGAAGAGTTTAAACATTCTTGCTCTTTTCCAGACGAATCCTCTTCTGGCACATTGTATTCGGAGTCATTTTCATCGCTCAAGATATCGACTTCTGGTTCCCACTCCATTACATCTACGAATTCTGGCAACGGTTCAGCTAAGTCTAGATCTGCCAGCGGTGGCATTTGGTAATCTTGATCTAAAGTGATATCTGGCCCTACAGCCAGCTTTAAAGCAGATGGTCGCCATTCTTTGCCTAAGGCACCAAGTCGCCGTTTCTGAAACATGGTCTGATATGGCTCTTCATATGGAATCATCGCTGGAATTCAGAACGACAAAGAGTGAATAATATGCCCACCCTGAGTAGAAGGATCCACAAATCACATGTGACCATAGTAAAAGATAGTAAAACCTGAATCACAAAGAGGATCCTCCATATTTCGGCGATAAGGTGGAAGCTGAGATTCCTGAATCAAAGTGTCCAAATGACTATTAGTGATTAAACTATGCCTATAACAATCAGAATTGCAGAGATAAAAGAAACTATTTATCCAGTTTCATTAGTAGAATCACTAAAAGAGTAAAAAAGATGAGTTTCCAAATGCCTATTAGTAACTAAACTAAGCCTATAACAAGCAGAGTTGCAGAGATAAAAGAAACTACTTATCCAATCCAATATTATAAGTAGAATCACCAGAAGGGTAAAAGGGATGAGCCATTTACCTGGTCAAGGACATTACCATATAGGTCCTGTATTAGAGGCCGATAATCCCCCAAGAAGAACTGCAAGATCCACAGAGAAATGATAAGGAAATTTAATTTCACCATGTATGTAAAAGGGAGATTTATATTCTATCCGAGTAACAGAACTAAGAGTATATGAACTTATGTAGGGTATCTATTAGAAATGTAGTAATTAGAAGTACAATAACGACGCTTCATCAGCAATTGAAGTATATACGTACCTGATCATATTTAGCGTCCTTTTGAGAATCCCCTTGGCCTGTGCTTAATACGTAGAGTTGACCCACATCATCTGAAAGTATGATTGACGTTCCATCCCTAATTATAAAGATACAGATTAGCAATCAGATGTAGTAAGAGCGTAACGAGTACAGAACAAAACTATTTGCTTACGGTGAAAACTTCCCATCGACCAACTTGAAGTGTGAAATCTTGTATGTTTCGATAGGTATGCCTTCCCATATCTAGAAGAAGAGAATAAAGGCTTCAATAAATACGAAAAGAAGCGATTAGACAGCAGAGAAAGTAAAACTTACATCCCAAACTATTGTTTGTCCATCGTAGCCAGCACTCATAGCTATCCGAGGATTAAAAGGATGGACGTCCATAACATATGTCTACAAACAATAAGTATAACATGTTGATAACGGTAATGCAAGGTACTAAAAGGGAATCATTCCTGGAAAACTAAAACAGGACCAGACAATATAACAAGGCATAAATGGCAGTAGGCAGAGTTCGGAATGGTAACAATAGTGTAGAGTGATTTTTGTGTTCATTTTTATAGGCGTGGGGAGTAAATTCTTACTTTTTGCCTTGCTTTAAAGTACAGAGATCAAAAGTTTTAGCAATTCTGAAAGAGTCTTAAGACAGTCAACCAAATCCATGACAGGGGAGAAATATACAAAAGGGATCAAAGACTCACAGATGCTGTATGGCCAGTCAACGAATGTACCAAGCTACCATCAGAGGCATTCCACACGCATATCCTACAATCTTTAGCATTGAAAGTGATTCTACTTAGCAAGAGTAGAGCGCTATAAGAAATAGGCCTGGATAAACTCTTAGCCATCAAGAGTGACAAAATAGTGTTACCCATGATAGCCGCAAGGACAAAACGATTATCCAGACTCCAAGCAATCATGTTAACCCCACGGGGAGTAGGCAGGATCCTTTGGCGTGGCCCACCTCTAGGAGGTTGAGGAGGCATGGGCGGAGGTGGAACCTTCAGATGATATGCTCGTGCCCATCGGCAGCTTTTCCCCTGAAAGACATAACCAAAGATATGGGTCTCTACTCCGACAAAAACGTACTGAATTAGGTGAAGTTCCTAATTATCTAAGCGAAAATAAATATTACATGTGATCTCCGTGATCTTGGGATCCAAATGATTGCACTACCATCACGAGAGCATGTAACTATGTTATCATGACAGAACCTAGAAAATACATGTGTTATTGAATGTCAACCACAAAAACATAGATAAAGGTTAATAGTAACAGTAACTGCAAGATTATCTACTTGCAACAGAGAGCACACACCAGGAAGTCTTAAATTTTGGAACACTATCGTCTTTTGAGTAGTCAGTTACAGCAAATTTATATCCTGCAGCACAACCACTGGAAAGCATCACAGCAAATTAGGATAAAACAATGAGGAACTCACAAGAAATGTAATTTCAAAAGCGGTTGGCTAACCTGAACTGAACATAATTAACATCATTTTCATGTCCGGCCAAAACATCCATCTCATGATTTGGCTGATCTGGATCATCACTGTTGATCCTATTAGCACTCCCAACCTATGACCAAGGAAACACCTTTGTAATTAAGTGAACCCAATAAAATTTGGCAGAAAGTAAATGTGGATTAGCCAATTTTAACACAAATAAAGATGCAGTCAGGAAAACATTTATCAGTACCGAGTATACTCTAGCAAGAGTGTCGGAGCTGCCAGTGACAAATACAGATCCATTGGCATTGAATGCGCAGCAAAAGATTTGGTGGCTCTGCTGAGCATTACTAGAAGAAGGGCCATTGTTCTTTTCTACAATATGTTTCTATAGTCAGTCCTACAACTTCCAGTAGATCAAAGCAATAATTAATAAGCTAAGACCGTAGAGCAATAACCATCAGGACTAGGAGGCCTAGGGACATATATCCGTGCCGGAAATTGAGCACCCCGAGCATCCCATATCCTACATGTACCATCATCCGACGATCTGTAGAAATTTAACAAAAGGACAAAGCAGATTATAAAGATGCCAAATAGAATAAAACACCTTTTCCAGATAAATAAATAAATCTTAAGACACATTACATTGTAGAGATACATTTCAGAGCTCAATAATAACATAATATCATATATTCCATCTGAAAGAGAGAATGAACTGGAGTGCACTTAACTTTCCAGCTTTGTGAACAAAAGGTTAATTAATTCAAAATGAAAAAGGAAAAAAAACTGACGAAGTATAATGATGCCAAAAAGAACAGGAGAACAATTCTTACGAAAGAAGCTGGTACGGGGATCCAGGTCTGGGACTAAATGCAATAGCAGTAACAGCTTTAGTATGTCCACGAAGTACCGAAACTGGTAAGCCATCTGGCAATCGCCACTAGAAAAAATCCAGATGGTGAACTCGTCAAGGAGTTTAATGCATGGAAGTCATAGTGGAAACATATGCAGAGGTTGATACAAGAAACTTACAACGCGGATCACACAATCATTTGATGCGGATGCTATGAAAGTGTTGTTTGAACTCACAGCAAGATCAGTTATGTCACCCTTGCATATGCACCAGAAACACAAATTGTAAACACCACCTATAAATACAGTAACAAGATTATAGTAAACTCAGAGAGTACTTGGAACTCACTTCATGCCCTCGACAGCTGGTCAGGCAGTATGCAGTCTCCATTGACCATACTTTTACAAGGCGATCATCTGAACCAGTGATTACATACCTTCCTGAGCGGTCAAATGTAGCTGCAGCATATTCATATAGGTTCAGGCATCCAGTTCATCCCAATGATTAGTGTATTATTGACAGTGAAACATAATACAAAAATTCACCTCTAAACAAGTAAATAACTTACCACAGTATACAGCATTTCTGTGTCCACGTAGCCGTTTGATGTTCTGCATCTTTTGTACCATTGTAGATGGTTTTGCAATGACATAACATGCTGCACGAATTGATGGGGCTCGATGATGTCTGGCAAAACCACCACCAATTTCTCTCAAACTTAAACCACGCACCTGATCAGCACGCATATGAGGCCAACGCATGCTAATAGGTGGTGGTTTGAGATCACTTCCAACTATGTCCTTGTCATCTGCAAACCAAACAAGGCGGCTTTAGCGAACCAAGATTTTGAAACAGAGCTTCGTAAATGCATTACAAGTCCTAAGTAAATTCTAAGACAAATTGGTTAACTATAGTTTGTGGTTAACTATACTATGTGTTTACACACACACACACACACACACATATATATATATATATATATATATATATATATAATATTATATGTGTATATATATACATATATTATGTGTATATATATATATACATATGTGTGTGTGTGTGCATGTGATAGAGTTTGTGTCTATATTAAGCACAGAAAAAAGGACAATACTACACTCGCCAATAAGAAAACAAATTTTATAAATCACCTACAGCTCAAAAGGGAGAACGAGCCAGTCCCTAAAAGTGTTGGGACACCAGCTGCACTCAGTTTGTTTCCGTTTCCATCACCGAGAGGGCGTGAAAGAGTAGGCCTACTTGAAACAAATACCAATTGCTTCAGAAGCTCCACCAAGTGATCTTTTTTTACGTGAGGATACCTGAGAGTGCACAGTAAATGTCATAAAACACGTAAGAATCACTGGTAAAAAGAACCATATACCAGTAATAAATATGAAAAAGTATACATATGTAAGAAATGAATGACCAATGATTAGCTGACAAAAAAAAAGGAATACCAATGATTAACTTCTTCACATAAAAATTCATATGATTTCCCATAAGTACTACAATCAGTGAGAGAAACTCTACTAGTTACCTCTTGACCAACTCAACATAGTTTAAAGGAAAGGAATCTCCATCATCATTCGCATCCCCACTAGGTAACCCACTCCTCGAGTACCAAGCATGATATCTTCTCGGAAGAAGCTCATGTTCAAGAAGTTCATGTCGCAACAGTGCATAAGTTTTCTGACATGGCCCAGAGGAAAGTAAGTGGAGCATCAAAAAGTAAACTTCCCGCATGTCCAAGTCGATGTTAGGTACAACATTTTGCGAAATATCTGGGTCTGCCATCTGCACATTCCCTGGCAATTTTTTAGATAAACTCAAAGGCTTCATCGGGAGAGAGACTGAATCGGCTTTCGGAGCATTTTTCCTAAGAGCCATCAGACCCTGTCAATTTTCCAGATATTGACGTCAGTTACTCAGTTATCAAACAAAGACAACAGCTACAGCCCAAAAAGACAGACACAAACTTGAAAAAGATATAGTAATTTTCAACCAATAAGAGAAGTGAAAATAAGATCCTAAGCGATCTTCTGTTAGATATTCTCTGGAAAACTACAGATAACATCATCTTTTTTGTTTTTTTATCAACTCGTTCCTATTAATTCTTCTGTTAGTTCTACTCTATGGAAAATTACAGGACAACACCGTATATCAAGAGGGATTGCAGGGAACGTCGAAACCAATGCATCTCTACACTATGAGCATAGCAAAAAAACTTAACCAAGTAGTTCCTATTCAATTCGTCACAACAAACTATCTAAAATTACTACATGATAAAAAAAAAGAACAACTTGGCTAAAACATCATCCTTGTACAAATGCCTAGCTATGTCTACTCTGTCCTTGTAAGAGAGCTGATAATCTGCACACTCCATCATTGTACTAATGTTTAAAATACAATATTTGTCGATTGCAAGGATCACCATGGCACCAAAAGGGACTTAAAACTACATAACTCAACTCCACTGAATAGACTCTAAATTATCTTTTATTAAAGTCTTGAGAACCAAACAAATAACCTTTTCCCACAACACACACATATGAATACATGCCAAAGCAAAATGTAAGATTAACATTCAAATAATATCAGAGAGCTTAGAGACTGAACCTCCAAGGATGCACCGTGATCCAAGGAGAACAACGATCACAAACTCTCCAAACCAATAACACATTGTATCAGCAACATCAAAAACGCCAAACCCTAAATTCGAAACGCCCGATCTCTAACAAACCAGATAAATCCAAACGCAAATTCAAATCAAACGCAGCAATACAAAATCCAGATTGACCACAGCACATGCACAATACGACCAGCAGAATAGTTCCTCAGCTTCATCAAAAATCCCGGAAACAAAAAAAGGTATAAAAATAAGTTTCCTCGAACCTCTTCGAAAACGGCGGCGGTTTAGTGAGCCGTTGAAACGTTCGTTTGGATTCGGCGGAGACGGATTGAATCCAGATGTTTCTCGATAAAGTCAATTTAGGTTTCGTGGATTGTTAGAGAGAAAGAGAATCAGAATCAGAGAAGGGGATAACTGTTAATCTTGTGAAGGTGTGATAGTTATGGGTGTGTTGTTAGTGTTGTTGAGCATCGGTGTAGAAGGCGAAGGATTTTTGTTGGGTGGAGAGACGCACTTGGATAGAAGGAAGAAACAGAACAACTAAACGAACTTGGCTCTTTAAACGCTGCGTTTTGATGTTATTTTAGCACCTAGGGATGGGTCCTGTCACGTGCAGTATCTGTGTCGATAAATATGTTTTGGTTCAGTGTGTTGCCAACAGTGGCTGTAGTTTAGTGGTGAGAATTCCACGTTGTGGCCGTGGAGACCTGGGCTCGAATCCCAGCAGCCACATTTTACCTTTTTATTTTTGTTATTGCGTTTAATTTATCCTAAAGAAATTTAGTTTTGGGTTCTAGGCCCATTGGTTCTTTGGATAGTCTACTTTAATGCTTTTCCCTTTTTGTTTCGAATAATAAAGCCCTTTTAAATTTTATTTAACTTTTATTTCTTCGTTTTTTTTCATGTTTGTAGTAAAACATTGATGAGAAATTAATTGACTTTTTTTCATGTTTGTAGTAAAACATTTATGAGAACTTAATTGATTTTTTTTTCTTTCTTTTGGCATCATTAACTGACTACATATTTGATGGATTGTTTTCTATAATCAACTTTAATAACCGACAAGACCATATAACAAATCATGAACACACAAAATTAAAGAGATTGATGAAAAGAAAATATTTCAATGCCAGACTTCAAATTCATCACTCTCTTGTTAATCAACTCCAAATGCATTGCTAGCGCTACTAAATAAATATGTAAAAAATAACGTCATTGATTTAATTGTTTAGTGATCATAATGTAAAGATAAAAGCAGTATATGCATATAGCAAAACAAAACAGAAAATATAGGTGAGAAAGTAAACATAACATCACAACAAAAGAAACAAAGAAGAAGAAAAGCATAGGTATACATATGTTTTAGTAACATCTCTCAGGAGAATGTAAATGCTAATTAAACTGGAACAGTAACAAAAATATAAGCTCATGTGAGTTTACTTGGTGTACAACACATCTTCCCATGGGTGACGGTACAATGGCTGCTTCAGTCTTTTATGATAAAAGGTGTGTCCAATCAAACCGATGGAGCGAACAAGAACAAAGAGACCGTTGAGATAACCAATCTGAACAATCTCATCGAACTCTTCCTTAGTGAACATCCCACTTCCAGCTAGAAGGTCCAAGAAGAAAGATCCGATGGCTCCATCAACGTTGAGTACGAGGTTGTTTGCCTTTGAGAGCGTGTAGCTTTCCACTGTTATTGTGTACTCCATGTATTTCACTGATGGGAAGTTAGACCGAGCAAATTTCTGAAGCAGCTCCACTCTCTTGTCTCTGTTGTCTCTGCTCTTGATCCTACCAAGATAATCCAGTATTTCACAATAAACTTTGTTTGAATAAGATGTTATCTTCTTTTTTTTCTCGTGCACAGAACAAGATGTTATCTCTAGTATCATTTGTAGTTGCCCCAGAGATGTGTGAGAACGGTTTTAATATGTTACAACGCATGACAACAAGTAACAACTTCCATCAATTTTTTGATTGTATTAAGGAGAAAACAATTCAAGGTTAAAAGATGCAAGTTATAATAAAATGGCCCAACAGTCACAAACTTTAAAAAAAAACACACAATGCTCATGTTTTGAAAGACGCAAGTGCTTGTAGAGAACCACCACAACCATACTCCTGCCATGGTCTACGTCTACAATCTCCAACCGCTATTTCCGCCTCTACGTTCTCATCATCGCCACCACTCTGCGTCAGCGTTAAGGTAGTGGTGGCGATCATGTTCTCTAAATCACTGACATAGCTCAAAAGCCACGTCTTCTCTGATTCTAACACAACGTTTTCAGACTCGACCGCGTCAAGCCTCATTCTTGCAACTTTGCATCTCTCGCTGTTCTCTTTGATTCTTCTCTCGAGAGTCGAGATCTCGTTGAGGGTGTCTTGGATTATCTTCTGTTTCTTCAACCGCGACCTTCTAGCTGATTCGCGGTTTGACAACTTGCGTTTCCTCTTTTTTTCATCTATGTCGGAACCTGAACTTGTCTTCTCTGCGTTTGCCATGTTCTTGTCCTAACACTTAGCTAAAAAAATTAAAATGAAAAAAAATGTTCAAGAAAACACGTAAAACCAGTGGAGAATCACAACGGATACAGAGTGATAAACAAGGAATCTAGAGAACTGGTTTAGATTTCTCATTTCATAACTCCTTCCATTAACATTTATCTTTTGTTAGTTAATAAGAACTAAAGAATCAGATGAAAATCTCAAGAACTCAAACAAAAAGATTAATGATTATCTCAAGAGAGATTAGGACAAGGAAGAAGATAAGGATAAGATCGAATAAGGGAAGGTAGAGATGTTGTTCGTCTTAGGTTTCCTCTATTTATAGATTATTAACATATATTATAAAAATAATAATCTCGACGGTCTTCTTATACATTAAAGAAGATTATCCTAAATAAAAAAGGGAAGGTTCATCGAATGACGATTCAGAGGAAATTTGAATAATGTATAGAAACCAAATGGATATTGGAGATTTTGGTCCAATAACATAATGATATTATTCTTTACTTTTTTTAGGACATGACACTATGACAGCTAAACATGCGTTGGTGTTGTGCCTTATCGGGCAGACCACTCATTACTATTTTTAGCTTTTGCAAATAAGAGCACCTTCATCCCGGTGGCTAAACGGAAGGGTGCTTAAAAAATAATGTTAAACAATTGAATGGGATCCGCCAAAAGAGGAAGAACCGCTGCTTGTGTTGCCACTATAAGCGCCGGTGCTTGGAAGGAAAGTGACCAGTTCGCGGATCCCACTGACACGTAGCGGCCCGCGATTGATTCTTTTTAATTTTTTTTTTTTAAAGATAAAAAAAAATTGAAAAAAAAAAAAAAAAAAAAGCACCCCCATGTAGGGGTATTGTGGATGAAGATGCTCTAAGCTATTTTTGAGTCCCTGCAATTTACTAGTTTTCGATGGGTACATATCATTAGAGTGTCGTCAGTTTTCACCGGGTTTATGCTGGATAAACGTTCCCAAGTCTCTACTAGATCTGTGCTAAGAATGTAATCGGTGTTAGAACTAGTGTTTGTATTCAAAACGTTTCAATAAACCAGGTTCATACTGTGAAACGTCATCATAAATTAAGTTTGGAATAAAAGATGATTCAATTCAACTTTATTTTATATTTTTTTATTAGAGTACAATGGATTTATTACACAAGTTGAGTATTACTTGAATTTTTTTTTTGTTCATTGTTCTAATTTTCACTCCAAAATTGAGTAGGATTAAAGAAAAACTCAATTTTATCATGAATTTAATCCAATTAAAATTTTACATCGGAAATATTCTTCCCATGTATTATTTTTAAGACTTTTCACTTTTTCAGTTTTATAAAATTAATATCAATTTTTCATTTTCATTGATGAATATTTGCAATTTATCATAAAAAAAAAACATAAACTATTTTGTTCATTATATATATATTACTTGTCACAAGTCGTACTTGGGATAATTCTAGAAATATCCCAGAAAATTGGATCCTGGTGACCTTTCTATGTCCAGTGTCCTTGTCCAGAATTTAATTCATCGACTGTTTTTCAAGTTGCTTTTCCGCGGCTCCACTGAAAATGGACACACGGTCGAATGATCCCTGAACGTTAATAAAAGGTCCGAAGTTGGATCAGTACGTGTCAGTGGGTGTGTTAGTAAATGTCAACGTTATGTTTAACAAATACTATGGCAGTACATCGGATATATAAAGGTCTATTTTCTAGTGGATTTTTAACTATTATATTGTTTAGTTATATATAACAAAAGACTATATATGAAATATCAAATCATTGTTGCTAAACAATCTATCACAAAACAGGATTATTACTCGTTAGAACTTAGAAGTATACACATTGTTATTCACCAATGCTGACAGACCGTATGAACAAAGTATTCCCACGATTGAATCCATTTTCTAGCTTCTTGTATTTAAAATTTTAGATGTATATTTTAGTCCACGATAAAGCATGAAAAAACCATTTTAATTGTCCAAATTATACTTCTCCATTAAAACCGGTTCTAGATATAGACGAATAAAATATTCATTTCCCCTTAAATTTCAAAAAAACTTAATATACGTAAGTTTGAAGATGTCTAAATCATATTAAAATTTTATTAAATTTATACTAAAATGTTTATAATCTCCAAAAACCAAGTATTTAGACTTGTTCCTCATCTTAAAAGAACCATACGTAAGCCATATCGTTATTAAACACGAGATTCATCTTGGAATTTAAAAGTCTAAACGTGGAAAATGACGGCTACATTACTTTCTTGGATGGGAGATTACGCTTAACATGGTTGACAATTTTATTAATAAAGAAAATTATCCATCTTCAAAGCATATACTCCTTTTGATTTTTCTTTTGTGCGTGTCTTATCCCAAATGATTTTCATTTCAAATGGAAAGATTCAGAATAAAGTAAAGTTGTCTGTATTGGTAAGCCAGCCTACTTTTTTCGAATGAAAATACAAAATAAATATACTACTACTAGTTGAAAATGCATCATCCTTATCTGCTCACCCATGACTTCTTAATATACTAATATTTACAACAAATAAAATAAAATATCCCTAGATGCGAACCTATTATTCTCATCTAACAGTGAATATGTACATGCACTTGGTTGGTTCGATAGTTTAGAAATCTAGGTCTGATATCTTATTTTTCGGTGTGTGTCCATCTTCAATTTTTGTGGGTAAACAAAATATAAAAATCAAAAGCGTATATTCTTTGGAATAGCAGATATGCAACCATTTGGCGGCAAATAACTAGGATTTTTTTTTTTTACGTTTTGATGCAAGTTTGTTAAATTTGCAACCATGCATGTAATCACATATATGGAAAACCCCATCTACGTGTATTTTATGTTTGTTAGTTGAGTTTTTGGATTGTGTTGTGTTTTCTGTTTGCCACTATTGTTTTTTTTATCTCTCTCTCAATGTTTTTCATTGGTTTATTCTATTAAATCCTTCTAATAGGG